>SRPZ01000017.1:0-202046 GCA_018360255.1 Claviceps maximensis
TAGCTATAAACTAGTACTAAATATTATATTTTTACTATTTTATTATAAAATTTAAAGTATATTTTCTATACTATAAGTTATATAAAAGCTTCTATCTAGATTTGTAGCTAGTAAGTAACTATAGCTACTGCGTATATATCTTAGTAAAGCTAAGCATAGGGTATATAGAAATAATAGTAAACCTACTGCTTCTAAGCCTACTACTCTTAGAAGTAGACTGCTATTTATAATCCCTAATTTCTAATAGGTTATAAGCCTAAGGGAGATCTTTTAGTATTAGAAAAATCTACTAAATTTTATATATATTACTATAAATTTTTATTTTATACTAAATATTCTAAAAATTATAAAAAAAGAAGTTTTCCCTTCTATAAAATAGGAAAAAATTATAGATAAAGGCTTTCTCCCTCTATAAAAAGAGAATTTATAATTTATACCCTCTACCCTATAGTGTACTATACTATAAATTAGAGAATTTAGAAGCTTTCCCTTCTATAAAAAATAAAAGGAAATTATAGAAAATTCCTATATTCTATAATATAGTAGAAAACTACTTTTTTACTATAAAGACTTATAAACTATATACTTTATAAGTAAATTCACTAAATTCTTAATTTATTAGTAATTTATTTACTATAAATTAGCTATAATAGATACCTAATAATAGTAAGGCTAGAGTGCTATATAGAACTTAGAGTTAACCTAGGCTAATTATATAACTTAATAAATTGCTAGTTAAAATAATATAATTAATACTATTATATAGTAGCTATAAGCTCTTACTACTACTATAAATTCATAAAAATCAGCCCTAGAGCTAGCTAAGGAGCAAATTCTAAAGCCTATTATAGTAGATAATTAAGCTACCCTAGAGGGCTCTTCCTTATTAAATTCTTTTAATACCTCTACTATTAAAGATTTTAATAAAAGAGCCTATAGCTTCTGAGAAGCTACTAAGTTAAAGGGGCTAGAGAACTTTAATTAATAGAAATAAGCTCTATTTATCTAATTTAGAGCCCTAGGAATGCCTTAATTCCTAGAAAATCCTAAAATTAGTAATAATTTTAGTAATTTAAATTAAGCTATAATTCTTATACTATTAAGAGATAGCTATATAGAAGGGCCCTAAAATACTATAATTTAGTAAAGAATTCCCTTAGAAGCCTATAATTTACTTATAAGGCAGTATTCTTAAAGTGCTAAAATATAAAGAGGCTCCCTATACTCTTAGTTTTACACCCTAAATTTCTAAAATTATAAGGGTACCCTAAAGGCTTTTAATGTAGTATTTAATAATTTACTTACTAGATTAGCTATTTCTAATGTTTTAATAGCAGAAGTTAACTAAGTAAATTAGTATTTATAAGCACTAAAGTTAACTTTTCCTTAGTAGGCTAACAGATAACGTTTTTCTATAAGAACTAATAGGGCCCTAGGGGCCCCTATAGGGATATTAAATTTACAATTCCTTATAGTAAATTTATTAGAGGAATAGAGAGATAAGAGTTCTATAGTAGTAAAAGCCCTAAATTATAGAGCTATTACTACTAAAAATTTAGTAAATAAGAATTCTAAAGAAAATAAGAATTCTTATTCTAAAAAGGATAAAAGGAAGAATAATTCTAAAGAAAATAAGAATAATTCTAATTTCTCTAAGCCTAACTTAAATAAGAAAAAAGGTAAGCCTTAGGAGAAAAAATTACCTAAAAAGAAAAATAACTCCTAAGAGGGGGCTTTTATACTAACAAATTTTAATTTAGCTAGTAATATTATAAAACCCTATAATAGTAGTTCTAGTACTAGTAAAGATAAGAATTCTTCTAATTTTAGTACTAAATCTAAGCCTAAAGATAAAATATCTTCTAAGGCCTTTAATTTTAGCTATAAAGTTATAAAAAATGCCTTACTTTATAATATAGGTTCTACTATATATTTAGTAAACTCTAAGGATAATTTTATAAGCTATATACCTTATAAAAAAGGAGAATCTAAACCTATCTCTACTAGTAGTGGACTAATATACCCTAAAGGTTATAGAAATACTAGGTTTCTAGTTTTATATTGTGACGGGCGGAAAAGAGAACACCACACCACACACCTAAAAGTGAGGGTATGCACATAAACGCAGTTATTGCCCTGTTATATTCCGTGACCTTTAATGTATATAGAATTAGCTTTAAGCTAATAAAGCTATAAAGAAGAAGGTTAGTTAGAGAAAGCTTTTTCTAATTAAATAGTTTAGATTATTAGAAGTTAGAAATAATAATTATAGAATAAAATATAAATAGTAATTATGCCCTAGTAGTAACTAGGTTTATATAAGAATAATATTATAGTAATAGGTGCTTTTATACCTATGCCCTAGGAAAGAAAATAGAAAAATAGCTTAATTTTTTAACTATTTAAGGGCATAGGCCCTTTTTATAGTATCTAATTAGATAGTCTAACTGCACTATACTAAGGTCTTACTCCCTTAGTAGCTATAATGCCTTCTTCTAAATTACTATAAACTATATTCCTTTTACTATAATATAATACCTCCCTAGGCTTATAGTAGTATAAAAATAATTATAAGCTAATAAAATAATACTTATAGGACCTAAATAAAATAAAAACCTTCTAATTAAATAATCTTATATTATCTCTTAGTTTAAACTTATATTTCTAGTTCTCTTTAATAATTCTAGTATTAAAGGACTTCCTTATACCTTATAATTATAGTGTGTTTTCTTTAGTGTAATAGGCTATTTCTTTAGTATAATAGGTTAGCTATTAGCAGTATTATAATATTACTAAGCTCTTTTTATATATAAGTCTATACCTTATTTAGCTCTTTTTACTTTATTTTACACCCTTATTATAACTTTCTTCTAAGCTTTATAGCAAATTAGTTCTAGAGGGATAATTAATATATATATACTAGAGCTAGGAGAGAAAGCTAGAATATTACACTAAGGAATCTTCTTTTTATATAGCTTTAGTAGTAAACCTATTATAGTAGTATAGGCTATAGGCTTAAGATTAATTTCTTTTATAGCTACTATTAGTGTAGAATATCCTAGATTCTATTCTTCTACTTCTAGCTTAATAAAGTAATTAGCTTATTACTAATTAGTATAATTAGTATCTTATAGCTTTTAATATAATACTGTTTTAATTCTATTCTCTTTTTTAATATACTAAGCAATAGCATTATCTAGTTCTTACTAAGCCCTTCTTATAAATTCCTTCTAATATTGCTAATAAAGGGCCTTTTTTTATTTCTAAAAACCACTAAATAATAGGGTAAAAATTCTAAAGAATTCTATAAGAGCACTTAGAGATAATATACTTCTCTTATACTACCTATAGGTTTCTTAAGGGAACTAGGAAGACTTTCTAAAAGGCACTAATACTATTAATCTCTTAGCTAACTTAGTAGCTAGAGATAACTATACTAAAGGTAAAAGTTAAGCTACTTAAGGTAGAGATAAAAGTTATTTAAAAGGTAAGAGTATATTTTAATTAAATAGATAGTATAGAATAAGTAGTAAAGGAGAAGCTTAACTTATTCTTTAAAGCATTATAACTATCTTAAGCTTCTACCTTCTATAAGCTAAATAATTAAGAATAATACTATTTATAATTTAAGGTTCTAAGTAAATTAAAGGAGCTAGAAGCTACTATAAATTCTATAATCTTACACTATAAAATTATACCTACTCTTAATTATATATTATTATATATTTAATATTGCTTAGCTTATAGTTCTATTTATTAAGTATTAATAATAGGGACTAACTACTGCTAGTAGTCTAACTTAGAATCTATAGTAAAAGAAATTTTCCCTTAGGCATTTAATAAAGGTAGCTAATATTAAATTAAGTATACTAATATTTCTAGTTATAATTAAATAGTATAGAATACCCTAACTTATTTACTACTATATTTATAAGAACTTAGAGAGTTCTCCTTATACTTAGTTTATATATAGGAGGCTTATTAAGAATATTATTTATAAATACCTATTAATATAAAGGGAGCTTAAAGTAATTTGCTTATTACTTAGTAAAATATACTTCTATACTTATTTTAACTATAATCTTTATTTTTTACTATTTTTTTATAATCTCTTTAAAGTAAACTCTAAAAAGGCCTTAAAGAGTATAAATTAGAAATATAAGATAAGTATAGCTATATTTATATAAACTACTTTAAGTAGGCCCTAGTATAGTAATTACTCTAAATTAATATAGGTAGTTTAATTATTATAGAATTTGCTTAAATTCTTTTATAAATTTTTTAAACCTAGCCTTATAGCTAGTAGAAAGGGTATTATAGAAATATACACATTCTTTATAATAATTAAATACAAAAGCTATCTAGTGATTTATAAAGTAAATAAATTCCCTAACTAAGCGCTAGCTATACTAAGCTTAATATAGCTAGTATATATTTAATCTTCCGCTATACTATATATTAATAGGCTTATTGTTTAGGAGCCTATAATATACCCTAGAAACTTTATCCTTATATTTCTTAATTATAATATTCCTATTATTAATATAGAACTTAAAAGGAAGAATAATAATATGCTTTTTAAGGCCCTATCTAATAATTCTACTTATTATAATTAAGGTAAATTAGTTAAGCTAATTATACCTATACCTAGTAAAAAGGGCATTAAGAAGCCTATATATATTACTTATATAACTATTCTAAGCTAATTCTATTTACTCTTTATTAATTAGCTTAACCTCTATATAGGTATTTACATTAAATTAATAGGGATTAAACTATATAGTATAGGCTACCTAGTAAAATCTTAGCTAGAAAATAGCAGGCTAGACTAAGAATATCTAATTAAGAGGTGTATTAATAAGAGCTACCTCTATTATAATATAAAAAGCACTAAGTCTCCTATAGAATTTAGCTAGAGTAATAAGAATAGGAAGACTCTTTAATATAAAGTAGTCTACCTTACTAGGCTAAATATAGCTAATATCCTAAGGAATTCTATACTACTAGGGGATATAGGAGTTTATTTTATAATCTAATTAAATAGTTTAAATAAAGAATAGCTAAGGAAAACAAATATATAATCTTTTCTTAGTAGAAAAAAAAGAAAAGGTAAGTTCTATATATAGTAAGTTATTAAGCTATAAGGTAAGGTAGGTAATAGTAATAAGGGTAATAAAATAATAGGGAATGTTAATAGCTTATATATAGGAAAGCTTAAAAGGTTAGGTTATAAAGAAAGATAGAAAAGAGAAAATAGCTTAAAAAAAAAAAAAAGAAGAGAAAGCAGTGTATAGCTATATGTTTATTATAATAATATAGTTTATTAATATTCTTTAAGAGAGAGCTAGCTATTAAGTAGACTATTTAATTAGTTACTAGCTATTAGCTTCCTAAGTAGTAAATTATAAAAACGCCCTTATATATAAAGGTAAGCGTAGCTTTTTTTTTCTTATTTTTTAGCTTCTCTTTTTCCTTCTCTTCTAGCTTCTCTTTTCCCCTTAAGCTATTTATTATAGATTAGCTTAATTATCCTTACTCCTAGCTTCCTAATATTATTAATATTATTACCTAGAAGCTTAAAGAATAGTCCCTATTTTCCTTTAATAATCTTACTTAGCGTAATAAAGGCAATATTTTCTAAGTAACTATTAGAGCTTATATAGTATATAAACTATTTAATTAGATTATATAGAATAGGGCTAATAGTCTAAAGTTCTATTATTTTTTCTAGATCTCTATGCTTAGCGGCATTAATATTAGCAAAGGTAGGGTTCTTATTTATTTACTAATAACCCTTTAATAGAAAAAGCTTAAAGATTAACCTAAGTATTATATAGAATTCTTTAAAGCTATAAACCCTTAGAAGGATTTTTTTAGGGATATTTTATATACTTATTTAGAGTTATAGAAGCCTACTTATACTAAATACTAATATAGTAATATTATTATTCCTATAGAACTTACTTATTCTAAAGGGTTCTTTATATTAGCTATTATAAAGCACTTTAAGTAAAAATTATTATTCCTTATATAAATATATAGGTAGATAAATAAGGCTTCTTATTCTTTTTATATTAATATATATCTTAGGATAATTACAGCCTTTAATAAATATATAAGCATACCTTATTATAGATATATTTCTTTTAGAAATATCTATAATAGTGCTTATAGTAATTATATCTAGAAATCTAATAATTATAAGTAAGTATGCGCTTAGGGTTATTAGTTAGAAGCTAATAACTCTTACCCTCTTACTTCTTTTCTTAAAAAAGAGGTAAATTTAACTAATATAGAGGAGAGACTTCTAGACACTAAGTTACTTATTTTTAGTAGTTTAGATAGAAATATAGCGCTTATTATCTTTATTAATATACCTCCCCCTTACCCTATATTAAAAAAGTAAATAAGTTAAAATTAAAGAAAGGAGAATAAGGGTAGAATAGGTAGACTATTTAATTAAAAAAAAAGATAAATAATAAAAGAAAAAGATAAATAGTAGAAGAAAAGATAAATAGTAGAAGAAAAAATAAGTAGTAAAAATAAAGAAAACTTCTTCTTTAATACTATAAACTATAAAGATAAGGTATTAAATAATTAGTAAATAAAAACCTTAAAATAAGTAGTTAAATAGTTATTAATAAGGTATAAATAGAAGTAATAAAGAGATTAAATAAAGGAATAAGATAAAAGAGAGAGAAACTATAGTGCTTCTCCCTTTCTAAGGAATAAGGTAAGTATTGCTTTATTTCTAAAAGAAAAGAAAGAGATAAAAAGAATAAAAGTAAATATAAACTAAAATAAAATAAAATAATAGTAAGGAAGAATATAAAGTATTAGTAAGTTAATAATTAATTATAAGATAGTATACTTAGTACTATTATTACTATTTTTTAGTAAGGCCTAGTATCTAGACTTTAATTTAGTAATAGGGATATTATTAAAGTAGTATATTTACCTCCCTATCTAAAGAATCCTTATTATTTAAGATACCCCTTAGTAAAGGAGGTTTATTATAAAAGGAAACTATTTAATTAGATATATTATAAGCAGCATTTAATAGAAGTAAAGTTATAAGGTTATTGTTTAAGTTAGTTAATATAGCGTTAGAACTAGTTAAGTAGTGCAATAGTTAATAGAGCTAGTTATCTATAAAAGAAGTCCACTATTTATTAGTATTAGGTATAAACTTCTTAATATAGTTACTATTAACTATTTTATTAAAAATAATTCTATTTAAAGTCTATAGCCTATATGCTTTTATTACTAATGCTTAACTATAAACTTAGAAAGGCCTATTCTATCTTATTATTAATTTTCTAGTTAATAATATATCTATTAAGCAATATATATTATATACTAGAATAAGATCCTCTAGAACTAATTAATTAAATACTTTATAAAGAGATATAGCTTAATTTTTATTAGTTCTAGCTATAAGCTTTTATTAGAACTAAAGCACTTTTTTCTATATAGCTATAATATCTTTATCTTTCTAATTAAGGATATAGATCCTAGCTTTAAAAAGATCCTATACTATTATTACCTTATTCTAATTAATAAGTTACTATATTAGGAATTCTACTTTAAGGGGTAGTAGAGGTTTCTATCTATAGATAAGGTAAAAGGCTAATTAACTATATAAGGATCTAATTATAATATAATTAGCTAGAAGAGCTTACCTAAGATATTTTAGCTACTTCTTATTTAAACTACCTAATTTTATAAGTATAGAAGCTAGAGACTAATGCCTTACTTCTATAAGGCTATTTGCTTTAGGGTTATAGCTAGATATCTATATACCTTATATACTAAGTTAAGCTAGGGCATTACTAAGCTTTCCTCTTATTTCTAGTCCGCTATTATAAATAATAAATAGAATTAATCTAAACCTACTAATAAGCTTATTTAGAAAGTAATAAATAGCTTCTATTATTATAATATAGACTAATTAAGCTTTAACCTATCCTATAAGGTTGCATTATACCTCTAGTATATACTTATACCTATAATTAAATAGTAGGTATTAAGTATTAATATATATCTTACTTATAGGATTACTTAGAGCAATAGGCATTATAAGCTTATAAGGGCGCTAGGGTATAAATATTTAATAGACTATATAGCATTATAGCATTTCCTATATAGTCTTCTATATTTACCTCTAGTAGTATCTTTAATATATTACCTAATAGACTACTTCTACTCTCTTATAAGCTAGAGAGAGATAAATTCTCTTAATAATAGACTGCTATTTATCTAGATTATTAATAATAAGTACTAGTCCCTTTATAAGGCCTATTAGTCTTTTATAAAGCTTAGTACCTTTAATAAAGAACCCTAATACCTTTTTCTTTAATACCTAAAATTTTCTTATTAAGTAATTAAATAGTTTATTTAGAGTTATAAGGTAAGAGATAATTTGCCTTAACTTAGAGGTATAGTAAGTAGTATCTTCCTCCCTAAGTTAATTAGTATTAAGTTATAAATTAATAAATTATTTAATGTCTTTCTTAATAACTCTATTAAGATTATTAGAGGGTTTAGAGCCTTTTTATAATAGCCTATTAATAATAAAATGCTATTTTCTAGGAATATATTAGACTATAAAGTTAAAAAGTAGGATATAACTAAGCTAATAAGTAATAATAGCATTAGGGATATTATTAATAGTACCTTAAAGTTAATGCTTTAGAACTATTAAGTTAGTTTTTAGGGTAAAAGAGACCCTAAAAAGGTAAATTTAAAGTCTATAAAGAGTATAGAGTAGGGCTTAATATTCTTATTTAGTTATATTATATTTAACTTTAGTATTATTCTATATACTACTTTTAAACTATATAGGGTATTAGCTATCCTTATATTTCTATAATAATATAGCACCCTAGCTAATATTATTAGCATTAACTATAAGTATAATATCTCTATAACCTTTAGATATATTAATTAATTATAAGGTTAGGGCAGTTATAATAGTATTAATAACCTTTCTTATTACTTCTTTATATTTAGGGCCCTATTTCTAGGTAACCTTTTTATAAAGGAGTTATATTAAGAGTAGTATAATTATAGTAAAATAGAGTATTTAAAGATAATAAAAGGTAGTAAGGCTAAGGAAGGAGTATATATCCCTTATATTTTAGTAAGTAACCTATTCTTTAAGCTTAATAATCTTTTCTTTAGTAGGTTTATATCTATAGGTGCTATAGAGGTAGCTAATAATAATAGCTATAGGTTAATAGAATTTGCTCTTAATAGCTAATATAGTGTAACTAATAAGCTTAAGATTAAGAAGTATATTATCTAAGTTAATTAAATATTCTATTATATACCTCTATATTCTAGGTAAGATTTTAGCGTTATTATATATAGTAACTAGTCCTTTTACTATAATATTATTAAGGAAGGGCGTATATACTTAGGGTATTAAGTTAAAAAGAATATACCCTATAATTTTAATAAATTATATAACTAAATTTATAGCTCCTTAAGGTAGGCAATATAACCTTAAGAGCCTAATAAAGGTTATAATTATAGTAAGGTCTTAACTTTTTATAGCTAATTCTACCTAGTTATACTTAAAGAGAAAATTAATAAGTAAAAGCATCTTATATATTAAAAATTCCTTATTAAATGCTTTAGCACCCTATAGAATACCTATATCCCTAATTATAATACTATTATACTTTATTATAAATAAAATTAACCTAATTCTATTATTTTTCTTTATAATAAGGAAATAAGGGTTCTAATAGAAACTATAAGATTTTTCTAATAAACTATAATCTAACTTTTTCTTTAATAATTTAACTAATCTTAATTAAAGGGTATAAGGAATTAGGATAGACCTAGCTTACTAAGCTAAATACTCTATAACTTTAATAACTTAGGGTAGTGTAATAAGAGAATTAACCTTACTAATATATAATAAGTCCTATCTTAAAGCAGCCTCCCTATTACTAAGAATTTCCTTAAAAATATTAAGTTCTTAATAAGTAAGATATTTTTTTATCTTATTAACTATTTAATTAAGTCTTTTTTAGATTAATTAAAACCTCTATAGATATTTAGAAAACTATTCTATAATAAATTCTTTATACTTTTTATTAGTTTTAAGGCGCTTTTTAACTAACTTCTATCTCTTTATTTTTTACTTTAGATCTCTATTTAGAATAGATTTATTAGAGGGAATATTATTAAGGGGGTGCATTTTTTAACTAATATATTTATATATAGTGTTTACCTTTAGATTAGATATTTATATTTATTAAGATAGTTAGATTTCCTTAGTAGCTATATTTAGTTAGGCTTTCTAACTTTTAAGGGCTTATCTAAAGATAAGCGCTATTACCTTATCTCCCTTCTCTTCTATAACTAGTACTAAAATTTTATCTTTTTTTAATTTAAATTTTATTTTTTCTCCTACTATTTAATTAAATTCCTTTATTTCTTTATTTATATCTTCTTAGTATATTATAAGTAAATTAACTATAACTTTAGGTAGTAAACCTTTATTAACTATATTCTATATAACTAAACTAGCTACTTAAGATATAATAATAATATTCCTAAAATAATATTTTATCCTTAACTTACTAGGACCTTAACTATAATTAAATAATACCTATACTTAGTAAATAAATAGTATACTTAAGATTAAAGGAACTAAGACTATATTAGAAGTAATATAAAAGCGCACTAATATTTAGATATTTCTAAGGAAGAGCTTTATATAGACTTTACCTTTAAGCTTAATAGTATTATTTAAGTAGGATATGCTATTAACATTAATATTTATTAGGTATATCTTTAAACTAGCTTTATATATAAACTCTTCTATAATTAGGTTCCCTTATAACCTATAATTAATTAGGGCTAGTAGTAGAGGCCCTTCTAGGTCTCTAAGTTATACTTATAAGTAAGGGAGATCCTATAAGTAGCCCACTACTATATATAAATAAACTACCCTATAAGATCTCTCCCCCTCTTTAGGCTTCTAATTAATCTATACTAAGTTAGAATAGATATAATTAGATAAATTACAGCCTAATTAAAGTAGGTTTATATAAAGAGTTACTATTCCTAGTCTCTTTTATAGTTACTTCTATAAAGCATTGCTAACTTTAACTATAAATTCCCTAACTTATTATATATAAAGTTTATTAGTATTTCTTTTCTTATTCTTTTCTATAAGTTTAGTTATAGTCTTAATAACTTAACTTATTATTCTTTAATTAAATAATCTAGGTATTTTCTAGTATTAGTACTCTTAAGGCTAAATTAATTTAGCTAACTTAGATAACCTATTATAGTAAAATACCTCTTTAATCCCTTTAGTATAGGTAGAATACTTACTAATAGCTAATTTAGCTAGTAATAAAAAGAGCTTAAAAAGGTTATATAGGCTTATACCTACCTTTTTATTAAAGACCTCCTTATATAGTTAGGTAATAAGGCAGTCTTATAGTAACCCTTTCCTATAACCTATAATACTAGATTCTTCTTTCTAAGATTATTTAATAATAATAGCTTAGAATTACTTATTAACTATAGGTTTATTTAGAATCTCTTTAATTTATACTCTTTTTAGCGCATTAATATTAATAGCTATATTTATTAAAGGGGATCCTTTAACTCTTTCTAGGGTTATTACCTTAGTCTTAAGCTATAGCTCTCTTATTAATACCTTAGTAGGCATAGGTTACTACTATTTAGGCCTATAGAGTAAAAGGTTTAATTATTTAGTAATATTAGTAAAGACCCTCTTCTTATTAATTAATATAGTTTAGTAATCTATAGAAATATCCTTATAGTTCTATACTTATTCTATAAAATAATTAATAGTATAATCCCTAAAATATTTAACCTAGAAAATAGCTAGTTAATAAATATAACTTCTAGTATTAAGAAATAAATTATAAAGTATAGGGGGAACTTAGTACTTTAATAAATTATCTCTAATTATAAGAATTTAAGCTTAAGAGTTATATTATATAAACCTAACCTTTTAATTATATCTTAAGAAGTTATAATAACTAGGGTAATAACCCTCTTTATTATAGTAAAAGTAGCAATTAAATTATTATCTATTAGCACTAAAAACATTTAAATAAATATTAATATATTCTTTTTATTCTCTAGCTTATATAGAATTATAGGCTATAAAATATAGAAAATTTAGCTTTTTATTTATTTAATATAAAGGATTAAATAGTTATACTTATTCTTAGAGTATAGTAATTTATAGTTTTTCTAGCTACTTTAATAAAGTATTAATTTAACTTTTATAGTTAATATTTTCCCTAATATCCTATAATAGGGGTAGAAATAAGTTAACTAGTTTAGTTCTTTTTATTTAGGCTTCTTTAGCTATAGAAGGGGCTAACTAAAGGACTTTCTTATAATTAAATAGTTAATTATTAAGATAAGTATTAATAATCTTAGCTAGGTTATAATTCTTAAGTTATAAGTGTGTTTTTATATAATTATTTAGCTTAATTTAAAGGGTTTTATACTTCTTATAAATAAATAATTCTCTGCTAATCCCTTACTTATTTATAAAGCTAATAATAATTTAACTAGAAATAGCTTTATAAATATATATAGATTAAATAGAGAGAGTCTTCTAATTATTAGGGAAAGCCTTTAATATTAGCGCTTAATACTATTATAGCTATAAGTAGGTATTAAAGAATGTTTAAAGGCGCTATATATTAAGCTTCTTAAGTTAATTTATTACACTCTTAGTCCTTTTCTAAGGGGTTGCTTAATACTATAAAAGAAGTGCCTCTTTAGCTTCCTACTAAGTATATATAGTAATAAGGGTCTTAATATCCTTATAAAGTTTAGAGGTAACTTCCTTTTTAAGTATTTAGCACTACTTATTATTAAAAAGACTAAGAATATATATTTTTATTTTAAAGTCCTTTAGAAAATTAGTAATATTCTTACTAATAAATTATTTTATACTATAATTACTCTAGAGGGATATAAAAGCACTCTACCTACCTAGGGTTTCTCTTAGGAGTTTAGTAAAGGCCTTTAGATTAAAATTACTAATAAAACTATTAAAAGTAGCTATAGTAAGTAGAGAAAGGTCCTTATTTTAAACTAGTTTAGAGGTTAGTTATTCTATACTAGCTTAGTTAAAGGAAGAAGAAGATATTATTAATACTGCTTACTTAAGTTAATCTTTAAGGCTTATATTATTAGATATAGGTATAAATAATAAGTAAATTAATTAATTAGAAGGTTTTTCTTTATATATACCTTTCTTCTTATAAAGTAAGCTATATTATTATTTAATAAGCTTAACTAAGTTATTATTTTTATTAATACTATAAACTAGAACTAAAATTCTAATAAGGCTATTTTAGGTTATAGTTAGGAGGATACCTATAATAAGGGTAATTATATAAAACCTAGTAAGATTAGGTATAATTAAATAATCTATAGTTTTATTTATTTTAGGAAGAGAGGGATTAGCATTTTAAGTAGGTTCTAGCATTGCCTCTAATAAGCTCTTCCTTCTTATTAATAAGTTAGTATTATAACTTTATACTTTAGGCACTAATAATTCTAATTTTATTAGCTATAATCTAGAAACCTATAATTTCTTATATTAATTAAGTTTTAAACTACTTTAATGCTTTTAATTAAATAATCTAGATATTTTATAATATTTTTATAACTAATTATCTTAGTTTTATAAGTTTAGTTAGTTATAATAAGGTCTAACTCTAGGTTATAGCCTCTAATTATAAGATATTATAAGCAATAAAATAAGCTATATAGAGGCTACTTAACTTACTTTACCTAGGTAAAACCACTATTTATAATAGGTAAAAAAGAGAATACTACACTATATATTTAAAAGTAAGGGTATATATATAAATATAGTTATTACCCTATTATATTCTATAACCTTTAATATATATAGAATTAGCTTTAAGCTAATAAAGCTATAAAAAAGAAGGTTAGATAAAGAGAGCTTCTTTTAATTAAATAGTTTAAATTATTAGAAGTTAGGAATAATAATTATAGAATAAAATATAAATAGTAATTATGCCTTAGTAGTAACTAAGTTTATATAAGAATAGTATTATAGTAATAGGTGCTTTTATACCTATGCTCTAGGAAAGAAAATAGAAAAACGGCTTAATTTTTAATTATTTAAGGGTATAGGCCCTTTTTATAGTATCTAATTAAATAGTCTAACTACACTATGCTAAGGTCTTACTCCCTTAGCAGCCACGATGCCTTCTTCTAAATTACCGCAGACTATGTTCCTTCTGCCGCGACACACTACTTAAGCTTATATTATAAATCTAATAGGTTAATTATAGCGGTAATAGCAGTATTAAATAGGGTAGCTATAATAATATTATTAATATAAAGAAGTAGAAAAATACAGTTTTTATAAGTAAAAATACATAACTTACTAGAGAGTCTCTTAAAGCTATACTTCTTAAGCTTAGCTATAATATTATTAAGCTACTAAAGAGGTAATATTAAAAGGCTATAAAGTATATAATTAAAGTAGCATACTCTCTTTATACTATTATTATAGCTATAAGGCTAGTGTATAAAAACCTTAGTTTATACCTTAGTATTTAAAAAAGTATTAATAGTATTATATTACTACTAATTAAGATTAAAAATAGTAACTATTATATAAAATATATATAGAGAGACTAGATAGGCCACTATAGTATAAAGGTCTTTAGCTTTAAAGACTTTATTATACTAATTACTATAAATAACCTAATAAGCCTTTAGATAAGGCTTTTTATTAATTAGGTATTTAATAATATAAACCTAATAGCTATTAAAAATTATAGTATTTTTAGGTAGGAAGACTAATGCTTAGCTATTCTTTTACTATATTTTCTTAAGCTCTTTAAGCTTAGCTACTCTTTAAAATATTTAATAATTTAGAAAATCCTTAGCCTTAAACTAATTTAATAGAATATAGATCTTTATATTTACAAAATTAGTAGCCTAAATAATTATTATATAATATAAGGGATTTATAGCCTTATTAGACTTATATTTATCTTTATTATAGTATTTAACTATAAGGTTTAAGGGCTAACCCTTAGAAAAAGCTCTCTTTTTTCTATATATTATAATATATAAATAATCTATATGTGCCTTAGTGTGTGCTAAGCAGCGTATACTACGCCTAGTATCCTTAGGACTATTAGTAATAGTATTAGAATTAGCTTTCTATGCCTTTTCTTACCTAAGGTTATTTAATTTTTATTATAGTAGCTTACTATAAAGTAGTAAGTTAACTTCTAAGGCTATAATCTTTAAAGACTCCTTAGTTATAAAAGGGTTATTAATAGGCTTAGCTAGTAATGCTAGTGTATTAGGCATTTTTTTATCCTTAATAAAAGGTACTTAATTAAGTATATATAGTTATAGTTTTAGGTTAAAGAGTTATTTTTAATTCTTTAAAGACTTTATAATAAGAGTCTTAAACCTAGATATAATTTTCTATACTAAATTATATAATTTTAGTAGGTTCTTTAATATTTATATAGAAGGCTTATAAGAAAAGCTAGTATTTAGGGGTTCTTCTAGAGGGGTAGTTAACCTTAGGAATAATTAATTAGATAAATAATATAATTCTAGTAGCAATACTACCTTTTTATTATTAGGTTCTAACTTAATTAAGTTAGTTATAGCCTCTAGCTATTAGTCTATATCTAGAGGTATACCTTTAGAGGCGCTACTTATTAGTAAAGTAATAATTCTTCTACCTTCTTCTATAAAGGCTAGATTAATAAGTTTAGTAATAAATTTAATATCTTTCTTATTATAATTAATATAATTAAATACTTCCTAAAATCTAATATTATAAGCTCTTATAATGTAATTTTTATTAGAAAGCTAAACTTTAAAAAGATAATATTTTAGGCCTTTTATACCTATAAGGCAGCCCTTTTTAGCTTAAGGGGCTATTTTTATAGCATATATATACCTTTCTTTAGGAATTTATATATAGGCAATATATCCCTAGGTTTAGAGATCTTAAATAAATGCCTTATTATTTAAGCTAATCTTATTAAATAACGCCTATTATAGTGATTTACTACTAATACTATTTGCTAGTAATAGATTTATAATCTTTATAGTATGCTTTATAGTATATAGCTATAAAAGGTTAGGAAGCTTAGCACTAATTATAGAAGCATAAGCTATATTTATAAGGGTTCTACTAGCTCTCTTAATAATGCCTTAATAAGCTAAAATATAAGGAGCTCTAGTATAAAAAATAATGCCTTTTTTATAGTAGTAACTAGCAAACTTTTTGCCTAAGAATTTAGTAGTATTATTAGTATAGAAGCACTTAATAATAAAGCTACTACTTATATTTTTAATAGTAGTTTACTAAACCTCTATAGCTTTCTATAAATTCTTATAATTAATAGTTAGAATTACCTAGTAAAACTAAGTATATATATTAATTACATATAAAGTATAGTTCTTTTTACTAAACCCTTTAAATTTATAAATAATATAATCCTAAAAAATATAGAAAAGAAAAGATTAAGCGTTAGTTTAAGGCTTATAATAAATTATTTAATTAGCTTTTACTAAATAGTAAGCTTTATAGTAAAAATTATAAAGAAAAACTAAATTAATTAATATACTAGTATCTTTATATATATAGAGGATTCTATTCTACCTAGTATGCCTAAGTCTCTTATATAAAAGGCTATATTCTATGTTTTTTATAATAGCCTTTATAAGTAATATTATAAAGTTAAAGTAAGGCTTTTCCTTATATAAATTTAGGACTACTATATTAAAGGCCTAATAGAAAAAAGCTACTTACTAATAAGAGGACTTTATAATTAAATAGTCTAAAGACCTATTAATAATAATCCTAGCTTTTTAAAGAAAGCTAGGGGAAATTATATTAACTTTAGCTTTAAAGGTAAGCTATATATTTAATAACTTAAGATAGCCCCCTATTATAGGTATTTTTACTATTTTAATGCCTTTTATTATAAGTAGCTAACTATTATTAGTAATTATTAGTCTAACTTCTATATTAATATTAAAATAAGTTAACTACTTTATTAAATTAAATATATAGTTACTATAACCTATATTAAGTATATAATTAAATTACTTAAGTTAATTAAGGTTAGTAGCTACTATAAAAGTAGTGTTAGTACTTATAGTTATACTACTAAAGGTATTTCTAGCTTATATAATATTAGCTAAAGCTATACTCTTAGGCTTAAATTCTTAAGGCTTCTTCTATAACTTCTAAATATAATTAGGTATCTTTTTAGGATATAGCTTCTAGCACTAGTCTAGCTTATATACCTTCCTATTAAAATAAAGTATATATCTATATTCTATTATTATTTTAGTCTTTATAGTCTTTTTTATAGTAAAGTTAGACTTTTACTCTACTATAGGCTTATTAGACTTATAAGTAAGATATTTTAATATCTTATCTTTTTTTAATCTATTAGAGCTATAGCCCTAGATCTTCTATATATTATATATATTAAGCATAGAGCCCTTAATAGTATAAAGCATCTAAGCTACCTATATAATATTAGGTAAAATTATAATATTATTAACTTTTTACTAAATATTTTAATAATAATTAAGCTAGGCCCTTATTATTAAGAAATCTACCTACCTTAATTAAAAAAATATATCTAAAAGCTTAATAATAATAATATTAGCTTAAAAGCTATAATTATTATAAATAAGCTATATTAAGTTTATTATATAGCCCTAGTAATTCTATTCTACCCTAAGAATGTTTTTCTATATATATATAAATAAAGTTTACTATATTAAATATATTAATAAGGCATGCTTCTAATTAGTTTATTATAACTAAGTAATTATACTATTAAAGTAGCTAGTTAGGCTAAGAATATATATATATATCTTAATTAAGATTTTCTATTTCTTAAAATTCTTAGAACTCTTTAAAAGGGTAATTTATATAACCTTTAAAATTATATTCTTTAGGTTTATAGTTAAGTCTATATCCTAACTCTAATATACCTCTTTAGGCACTAGTAGTATTATACTATTAGCTATAATAGCTTTAATTTAAAAGCATTAAATATATAGAGTATAAAGTATTATAAAGCTAGTTACTATTAGTCCCTATAACTTAGTATTTAATACTAAAGAATTATTAATTTAGTAGTATAGTAAGTTAGTATAAATAACTTATTATTTTATTAAATTACTATATAGCCTATACTTATATAAAGATTTTAAAGTTAAAAATTAGTAGGTTTCTTATAGGTATCTTCTATACTTTAATAATAAAGAGAGAAAATTATAAAGTTTTACTCTATTATATCTTAGCTTAGTTAGTAGGTATAGCTTTACCTTTTATTACTATACCTAATAATCTATAATATCTTACTAGTTAGACTAATACTTAGGTAGTTTTAATTTATATAAAATAGTAGTTTTAGCTAGTAATTAGAAGGTTATAATAAAGGCCCCTTTTTTAGTAAAACTTTATAATAAAGTCTTATAATATATATCTTTATAGTATTAAGAGTATTAACTAATAATTATTAATTTCTATACTATAATAAAAGGGCTATAGTTTAAATTTACTAGTAAAAGTAGCCTATATATCTTTTTTAGTAATAACTAAATTAACTAAAGCTAATAAAGAGCTTTATTATAATATTAAAAAATTTTTTATAGCTTAATAGCTTATAAAAAAAGAAGTAAATTTATAGAATAAAATCCACTAAAAGAATATAATAAGCTAAATTTAGCTTTCTATTAATAAAAAAGGTATAATATTATAATAAAATATAATAAAATAAAAAATAATAATATTAAATATTAAAAAATCCGGAATATAGAGGGCTTATAATCTATTATATTTAGTAATAGTGTATAATATATTTGCTATTTAATAATAAATGCTCCTGCTACCTAAAATATATGTAGTGGGGATCTCTGGCGGGATGCCTGAGATATGAGGCTAGATATAGGGCACCGCACTGATAAGGAAGACCTAAGGAGGTCTGCGGTGTGCAACAATAACCAAGTACCCATGGTGTGATCCGGCCGAGATACCCCCTCTCTCTCTCTCACAGCCGAGTTTCAAAAGGAACTCTAATGGCTACGGATCGATATGTACATACCTGCATACACATATATGTATACCTAGTTGAAGAATGACACACAAAGTCGGTCGATATCTAGAATGTACCCATACCGGAATACCGGACCCTCAAGCAGCCCCCCCCCCCCCCCCCCCCCCCCCCCCCCCCCCCTACCAAATTCCTTCATTCCCGTATTCCCATCATCATCTCCGTTCCCGTTTCCGTGCCTGTTTCCGTCCTCGTTTCCATCCCCATTTCCTGCTTATTAGGACCTGGATTCATGTCTCTCTATGCATCCATGTCCAACACATTATATGCAGTAGGAGGATTAGGGCAAGCGCCGCCCGCTACCATTTGTGCAGATTATCATGCTGCAATCGACACCAGCCTCGCCTACTTTTTTTTTTCGTCTTTTTTTTTAACCTTTGTCAACGCAATCAAAGACATGTCTCTCTACCCGTGCAGTAGCCCTCTTCTTTGGCTTTGGGTAGAAATGCATCGATTCAGACCAGAAGAGAGCGAAGCAGAATAGACCAGAACAGCTGTTATCAAAAAGGTAGATCAATGATTCCATCATCTGACATAGAGTCTAAGGATTCTACCTGGATTTTTTCGGTTTCAGAACAAATAATGGTATAACATATTGTTTATTAAATACACGGACCATGGTTTAGAAGATTCCCATCCTTATGTGAATAAACAGCCCATCAACCCTACCAGTCAGCCATGTGTGTACCATGGATTAAAAGATTCCCATCCTTATATGAATAAACAGCCCATCAACCCCACCAGTCAGCCATGTGTGTACCATGTATAGTTGCCAGAGGGGCGCCGGTAATAATGTCGAGTTGTTCCCTTGGCCGTCGTCGATATACATACATCCTTCCACAGGTCTGTCTCCTCTCTTGCACTGCCCGCCTTAAAACCCAAGCGAATAAGTGCATCAATTGCTAACGTGGGAGAACCACTGCCTATCCCATGGCAGTTCAAAAAAGCATGGCACAGCACTTCAGGCACTCGTGCTAAAGTAGTAATTCTCCCACAAATACTCATAGTCCTCCAGAATGCCCGCCACAAACCCCGGCATCCGAGCCCGGAAGCCACCAACCACCCCCTTGGTCAGGTTCTCGTAGAAGGCACCCCTCATGGTCCACCATGCCATCCCCCACGCCCTCTTGTTCCATTCATGCCTCTCCAGTGGCGTGGTTCTCAAGCCTCGGTCTCTCAGCTGCCGGGCCCCGTATTCGACGGCGAGGCCCACCAGCCACGGCGTCCACGATTTTTTGTTCTTGCTCCTCGCGAGAGCAATGGCGTACACTAGTGGTGCGAGGATGTGCAGCATCTCCGCGGCTTGTGATGGGCCCTGAAGTTGGTTGAGCAGCTTGTTGGCGGGCTTGATGTCGTCTGCTGTGAGGACCCGGCCGAGTAGGTAGGAGTTTATGTCGCTAGGTTCGGGCAGCGAGGGGAGGCTCATTCCCGTGCGTGGCATCTTCCAGTCCTGCTCGTGTGGAGGCTTCAGCTTGTCCATCCCAGAGACGTGTATCAGGTCGGCATCCGACCCGTCCGGCGTTTCCTCTCCGTCGAGCACCACATCCTCGTCATCGGAAATAGGCTCCCTCTCTGGCAGCGCCGGCGTGACCAATGGTCTCGACCGCGTCGCCCGCAAGATTAGCAGCCGGCATATCGCCTTGATTGCCTCAATCAGAACAACAATCTTCCACCGCGATTTGTCTCCGCCCTTTCGCTTGGCCGTCATCTCGCACAGCAGCTCCGTATAGATGACCATCTGCAGCACCATGGCGGTCCGCCTGTAGAGCGAGCTCTTCTGCGACCAGAAGCGCGTGTAGCGAGAGTGTGCTGTCCGCAGCGGCGGAACAGGTAGTCGCGAGATGGCGCGCGACAGAAGAGTATCGTGATACAAAGACAGTAACTGGACGCCCGAGTGGATCGATTCCGACGCAATCTCCGCATCACGGAAGCGGCCTTTTTGGGGGGGGGGAAAGTTAGAGTGAGCCGAAAGACCTAAGGTTCAAGCAAGTACGTATGGGACTCGTTGAAATGGAATAATGTTTGCTACCAGGACCCCAAATGTAGAAGAAAAAAGAGAGAGAGAGGAAAACGTACCAGGAATGATATACGTCAAGCTCCGCAATGCACTCTCAATCTGGCTAACCTGTCCGGCATTCTTGGTGATGAAATCATCATACATGCCCAGCCACGTTGGCGGCATGGCCAGAAACCGTCCAGCCCTCGGCCGTTCCGTCTACGTCTGCGTCGGCGTCTTGCGCGGCCCAGCAGAAAAGAATTCGTCTCACCCGTTGTAGTTGCCCTTCCGGGGCTCGCTTTCCGGACTGTGTTCAAGCAATGGAAATTTTACTCGCCCTATAGAAGAGGAGGTGCGATTTGCGGGGTTTTCTTATCTTTGGAACCGTCGCCAGAGCGTCGCGTAAATCCAACCTGGCCAAGTCGCGCAACCTATGCAGCAATATATCGCAGGGCAGACTCAACGAACTCGTTCCGATCGTCTAGTGCGTTTTTTATCAGAGATTGTAGTGGAATAAACGGTGGTGGTGGTGTTCGAGGAAGAGCGATTGAGATACAGTTGCAGTCATGGCAGGAGGAAAGGGTTAGGACAGGAGGTGGCATCATCGAAAGGGAAGCTAACGTTGAGGCGTTGGAGCCGTTGGAGGCGCCACGCAATAAGCCGAGGTATCGAGAACATGTGGGGGGGTGCTGTAATCACTCAAGACCGGACAGACTACCCTAAAGTCTCTTGGTTCGTGCCAAAGAGTTTGCGAGCAGATTTGAACTGAAATAAGGACGACGAAATAGGATATCCTTGTTTCCACGGCGCTTGTTTAAAAAAAAGATAAGTTCATAATAATAATAATAATAATAAAAAGCCCCGCCGTATGCCCGCCTATCTATGGACGTCGTGTCGCCGGACACGCCTACACTAGACTACTGCGTCGCGACACCAACCTCGTACGCCAGTGTCCAACACACCATGATTTGCTGTCAAGTCCCACCAAAGAACCCTCAATCATTATAATCGCCATTCTGGTACAACAACGTAAACCCTGCTTTCTCCAGTTCCTTGCCCGTCGGCAAAATCGGACGCCCTTGCATGGGAAACGGCCAGAATAGGGGGTTCTCCATGCTTTCCGCCGCCTCGCCTACTTGGTTATCTTCCTCTTCTTCCTCTCCTTCCCCATCAGGGTCATTGCCCCAATAAGACTTGCCACTTCCCCAATCAAAGATAAAGTCCCTCATATTGACACTGGGCGCGAAATAATTGAGACTGCTCACCAAGGGGCGGACGAGGCGGTCGTAGTCGTCGCCAAGCACACTCTCTCCCCCAATTTTAACGTCAATGTTCCACTTTTTGGCAAGATAGCGCAGTATGTTGAGTGCTTGTTCGGCGAAATGATGACACGGGGCCATTTCTGTCAGATCGGCGATGCCTCGTTGCAGGGCTTCCTTGACCGTGGGATCAATCTTGATTGCCTTTTTGATGGCGGATGAGGTGACTTGGCGGCCATGGTTCGAGTGTTCAGCAGTCGAAGCACCGATGGCGAGGTGCATTATGGAAGAGGTGAGGACAAAGTATGGCACAAAGGATGGTGTTCGGCGGAGGGTATATAATTGTGAGTAGGATGTGAGTAATCCCTGGATGGCAACAGCCGCCTGCATGCATACGTCCTTGGGCAGGATTTTGGACCCATTGATTCGCAACTTGATTAGAGGGCGAAAGAGTAGTAGAATAGCAAAATGATAGTACATGCTGCATAATAAAAGAAAAAAACAGTTAAAAACATGCCCCAAAATAAATCATCTTGTGACATTCATAATTGATTCTTGGGGTGAGCTTACTGCGCAAAAAGCACGGCAGGGGTAAAGTTATGCCCCAGCCTCAAGACTTCTGGTATTTGATCATACCAACTTAAGTACTGTGTGTACATCTTCAACAATTCTCTTGCAGTCAGGGGCTTGCCGGGAGAGTGCAGCATATACAGAGATTGATGCACCAGTTGGCTCAGCTCACAGAAACATGTATAAACGGACCGAACATTCGAGGGCTGCTCGCATGACCGTTGAAGAGGCGCTCCTATGTTAGAAAATGAAAGAAAAGTCAGCCACTCGGCTACATTTGAGCTAGATTCGAGATTCGAGATGCACCCTTCTTTTCTTTTTTTCTGCTTCTTGCTTTCTTTCCTTCTATCTTTCTCTTTCTCCTTCTTTTTTCTTTCTTTTCTTTTTTCTTTTTTTTGTTTTTTTTTTAAAAAAAAAATGGAACTCACCATCGTCTGTATAAGGTACCCATAGTGACGCTTCAACATTACCAATAATACCGGGCTTCGGCGGCAAGTGCGGAAACAGTGAGCATTGTGGCAGCGAGCCTGTCGCTAATGACCACGCATGGTCCAATGCGAAAGCACCCCAGAATGTGGCTGACCGCACCGCCAAGTCGTCCTCATCCAACCCATCTTGCGATCTATGCAAGCCCATCTCTACCGCGAGCCTGATGCTTTGCCCAGCATAATACCAGCTTTCCGAGTCCCGACCACAGCTTGCCTCTCGAATGGACATTATGCCCAGAGCCTGAATAGTGGTAACATTGTGATGTTCTTTTTCCTGTTGAAACAGGCGTTGCGATTCCTTGAAGAAGTGGTCGCCTGACGTGTACGGATTGTATGGATCCGCCCTCGTCATGGGCTGAGTCGAGAACCTACAGCCGAGAGCGAGTAAGGCATTGACCAAGATTGAAGAACAGTAGCGATGACGGCCGTCGCGAAAGTCTTGCAAGAAATGCTCCTTACTTAGTGATGCAAATGTAGGATATTCCCAGCAGAAATAGAGCGCCAGGAGGTGTTTTACGAGGTTGATATCGCTAGTAATGCCGGTCCATGTTCGCGGTGATGTGTTCAGCACCGGCTCGTCCTTGTACGCCAAGACTTGCTCGAGACCCCAGTACTTCCTGTCGCCATATTCAGGCTTGCGATCCATGGGCATACTCTCGGCCCGGGTAGCCACTCGGGAACGATGCGGAACAGACATGTCTGCAGTCCAATTAACAGCTTCGGGATATGAGTTTTTGCTCTGGGCAGAGTCAGTTTGGCTCACGTCCCAGGGACTAGTCTGTTTTTCATCGCTTTGCAGACCATACTGTTGAGTTGCAATTTTCTGGACGTCGTCGATGCTTACAGCTATCTGCTGCAGGCGTGAACCACTGGCTAGAGGCTTCACTGCTGCATCTACTGCTTGCTGTCTCAGTATGCAGATCAGGTTGATCAAGAATGAAAAAAGAAGAAGAAGAAGAAGAAGAAGAAGAAGAATAGAAGTGGTGATGACCGCTGGTTGTACATGCCTGTTTCGGCAGACACATTGGCGCCGAGCCATCCTGATATATTTTTTACAGACTGTCCTTCGCGTATGCGCCGTAGTACTTCCTCCCAGAGATCTGGCCGAACGAGCGCGGCAAGAACTTGATCACTGGACCGCTGACGTGAGCGAAGGTTTTGAATCTCGGTCCGCAAATTTCCTTTTGATTGACGAACGGGAATTTCGTAAATGCATTCAATGTCTGGCTGTGTCTTGCATCGTCCACATGGTCGTTGGCCATCGCACTGATTTTGACAAAAAGTAAGAGAGGGTTTAGCGAATGGACCATTATTACTTATTAATATGCGCATCTAGGCGATCATGCGTATATCTTTGTCGATATTGTGTTGTTATTGTTGTTGTCGTTGTCTGAGGGAGGTGCGGGGCACATCGTCCATACCTTTGCTCGTTTCTTCCGACATTCTGTGCACGCATTAGGCGTCACAACACCCAAACCTCTCCTACGCTTCGAATTTTGGTTCTGGCTGGTTTGCAGTTTCGACGATGCAGATGACGACGCAGCAGGAGTAGGCAGATTTTGTCGTCCCGATGGCTGAATGCCAGATGCTTGTGGAGTGCTACCCGTGCTGGGCTGACTCGGACCAGAAGGAGTCTGGCTACTGCTATCTCCATCCATTTCTCAAGTTGAGTATCAAGTTCACAACTTTCTAAACTTTCTTTTCCTCGTCTTCTCTTTATTCTTCGCAATTTATACAGATCAGTGGAATTAATCGTCTAGATGTCTGTCAAAGTCGGGGGAGCAAACTGAAGCTCAAATTCCAGGAAATACAGGCGTTTGCTTCTTTGGCGCAGGAGATTATTGCAGACGTTGTTTTCAACGGCAGGGCGGCAGACGCAGTAAGAGTGATATCAGATATTTCCTTCCTCTTCTTCTTCTTCTTCTTCTTTTTTTTCACAAAAGCTTCAATCTTATTTCTGGCGGACGAGTTGAACAATGCGAGCGTGTATGTTGCCGGGTGAGGATCGCGACGAACCACACATGATGTGGGAGAAGAAGAGAAGCCGAGGCGAAGCGACAGCTAGCAGCTTCACAAGGCTGATGAGAGGCAGCTCGGGCCCTCGAGAGCGGTGGTGAGTGATTCGAACAGACCTGAGGGGTTTATTCGTGGCCGAGCCTGGAGATGGAAAATGAGGCGCCAGCGCGCAGAATTGACGGCGGTCGGTGAATCGTGATGAGCTACTCTCGTACAGTATGTTATGTGTCGTTGGACGAGAAATGAGCGGCCCGGCGTATTCGGCGCATAGGAATGCCCGTCGGCGATTGCTGAGCGGTTCTGTGCAGCAGTACAAGGAAAGGCAGAAAAGATTGAGAGGGAAAGCGAAGCTCCATTGAGCACGACGAAATGCGATATGTCTGGACTGGTCTGGACTGGTCTGGACTGGTAGGACAGCAATTGCAAAGGACCAGACAAGTTGCGCTGCGCCGAGAAAGGACAATTGATTTGATGGCCGCAGTCGCCTGGTACATCATGCGCAAGTGGCTGGGCTTGTTTTCGGGATTTCGTGTTTGGCCACCAGTACTGTACTTCCCAGCTAGGTAGCTGGGAAGTATAGGTATATGTGAGCTCTAAGCTTTGTCTGTTAATAAGCCGTGCTGCAATGCAAGTGGTACGGTCTGCTGCCTCTGCCTCTGGTTGGGTGCATCAATCGGTGTCAGACTCGACATATCTGATTGGTCTGCATCCTGAGCCTGGCCCTGCCTTTGCCAGCCAGCCTTAAAAAGAACGCCGAGGTGGAACCATCAAAGTCTAGATGCCCGCGGCGCCACCTCCCCTTCCGCCTCCCCCTCCTTTCCACCACCACCGATTTTATAGTTTTTCCATCTTTATTCCCGAACGAACCGTGGTCCCTTTGACTTCCATGTGCCAGACTGCATCCTGCCCAACCCAATCAAACAATCGATCAATCATTCAAGTCGCACGTACGGTGTGTCTTTGCGCTGCCGAATCATCACAACCCATTGCCAAGTTGAAGAAACCTGCATCACAACGCACGGGATCGCGCGGTCGGTATAATGCTGGGATGACACAATCAATCCATTTGACAACTGCCCGCCAGACGCCTTTTGCCTTGCCAGCTGCTGGGCCCATCCATGTCGGGCTGTTTTCGACCTGGCTACCGTTTCAAGAAAGAACCAGACCAGATTTGTTATAATAGTTGAGGGAGAAAAAAAAAGGAAAAAGGCTCCTACCCGTCTATTAACAAACAGCCCGTCGCAAGCAAGTCCCAGGTACCAAGTACCTCGTGCCGTTCCCGAACCTCAAGCGCCGCCAAAGCGCCGCATCAAAAGCTAACACTGAAATTCATTGCCGTAGGGCGGCAGCGAACCGTTCCTGACCTAGTAGTGGATGCATCCTCAGCTTCTGCAGTGCCATGAATACGGCGGACGTGCCGCACTTGTCCGTTCTCTTATTCTTTCTTTCTTTCCTTTCTTTCCTCCTTCCTTCTTTTTTATTTAAATAACAGCAACAATCAACCAAAAAACAGCTCAAATGTGCTACTGGTCGTTCTCATGGTCTCCCTAAGTCATGTTTGGCCGATGGACAGGAGTGTATGATGATGCTACATTACGTGATCAGACGAATAAATTGCATACTTGTCCGTAAAGCCGGTAGTTAAGATGAGTGTGGGCGAATCTTCAGTAAAGACTTGAGTAACAACAATATAATTTGTACTTGTCAAAGACCCGTGACTATTTACAGAATACCCTTCCGCCCACTAGATGCCATTGCTTACGCTACATCACCCTCCAATCTGCTGCCTCCCGGCCGGTCGCGGTCGACAATTGCCGTGGTAAAAAACACATTGCGCAAAAAAATGGACACCCTTCCTAATCACATGCCACATGGCCTAAGCAAAAAACCTTTCCTTTTCGCCTTCAAGACTGTTGTACACAAAATCCCTCCTCCGCAGATAAAAATAAGAGAAAAGAAAAGAAAAAAAAAGGAAGAAAAAGAAAAAAGCTTTCTAGAGTTGCTTAAACTTTGATAACTACCATCCCTTACTTGGAGTTCGTCCATACTTGATAGGACTTAGCGGTGGCCGACTGATTTTGCTAGGACTTCGTCGTCCTGATGGTGTGTAGAACGATTTCAGGTTGATTGGCGAATTATCAGTATCTGTCCCGTCGTCTAATAATGCCTGCCTTTGCATCCTCGGTGTCTGCACAGGGACCAGCATGTAGCCCGGCG
The DNA here is from genome assembly GCA_018360255.1 of Claviceps maximensis. Taxonomy (NCBI): domain Eukaryota; kingdom Fungi; phylum Ascomycota; class Sordariomycetes; order Hypocreales; family Clavicipitaceae; genus Claviceps; species Claviceps maximensis. Next base: position 27,719 of record SRPZ01000017.1, read on the forward strand.
TAATGCCAGGAGACCTGACTTGATCAGGCAAGCTACTAGCAGACTGGGAAGGTGTCGGCTGTATAGGTTTATGTCCGCCTTTGTGTCCGCTATCCTGCCGGCTGAATGCGCTGAAGTTGACAGTAGTGCAAATCAATATGATAGCCATTATTACGCCCTATGCATCGCAGATTAGCCTCGACGGTCTTTTCAAGCTCCGACGAAAGAGAGGAAAAAAAAAGAAAAAAAAAAGAAAACCAAAGAAAACCAGATGTGCCCTTACCCAAGCCTTGAGATGCATTGTCTCTGTAAATTCGTTAATAATTTCGGCGACTTGCTTCGCCGTCACCTTGACTCTCATGATGGCGTCCGGGTCTTGCCTCATGCAATCATGCCATTCATCACAAAGAACTTTTAGAGCAGGGCGGTCGTTGTCCTTGCAGCCGTTTACCGTCCACTTGTCCTGGCATGCTTCAATTTGACCAAGAAGATTCCGTTGCTCGGCCAAGTTGGCATTGTATATGTCGGTTCGGATAGTGCTGACGACTGACCAACAAACGTACGTCAAAACAGAAACAAGAAACACATTGGCTCCTAGCTGCATCCATCGCTGCATATGGTCTGGTGTGTTCGGATATTTATTCATGGCGTGGAATAATGATTCGAACGGTCCTTTCCGTTTTACCTGACTTCCTTGTCCTTTAGAGAGACCACTACCCGATCCGTCCTCGCTGGCATATGAATCCGAGTCCCAAATATCGCCATCAAGGCCTCTTGAGACACTGCCAACATCCTTGTCCAAATTGTGGCGCTTCCTCTTCCGCAAAACTTTGTTGTTGTCTCGATATGGACGAATTTCTCCTCTACCAGCCGCATGTTTCTTGATGACACTACTCTGCTTGCCGTACCGAACAGTCTTATCGATTTTAAGAGGTGTGAAGGTTGCACCAAGCGACGTGTCAGCTCTTCGGTCTATATCCGGCGTATCATTTGGGTAGTCAGATGCCTCCGTTGGGGCTGGGCTATCCTCAGCCCCTGACGCCTCAGAAAAGAAGACTTCATCGACAGGCTTCCTAGGTGTCGTAAATGCCGGGTTCCTGAAAGGCACGGCAGTGGTTTGAGATGGCAGCTGAGGAGTAAATCGTGGCGACTGAGGAGGATGGAGTTGCGACTCGGATGTCAACTGAAGACGGGCGAACGGGTTCGGCTTTCGAGAGGGTGTTTTGAAAGGGGATTCAAGCTCTGTAGAGCCGGATTAGCGAGACCAAGACACTGATTACGCAGATCATTTAGGGGATAAATCTGATTGATGATCTCACAGCACGTTGGTAATTACTTACTATTTCGTTGCGCATGCTTCGCAGCTTGAGCGAAAGGACTGGTGGGGTCCAAGGGACCTTTGTCCTGGTATTCCCAGTCCATGGGACTTTCGAATGTTCTGGCTTCCATCATGAGCTACCTCAATCGTTGCGACTTCAACCGAATAGGAGCGCTAGATAGGAGTGTCAGGTGGCAGGCATCCCTTTACTTGCTTGCTGTATCGTCAACAGCACGGAAACGGATGATGCGTTGAGAGTAAACAAATCCACGTGGATGGAACATGAATGCTAAAAGTGGACCAATTAGGTCAGCAGAATAATGCGCACCGAGCCCTGGAAACAGGAACGAAGCCTCAATAAACAACAGCAATCACTTAAAAGAGCGAATACGGGATAATTACACAGCAAGCATTACTTGAAAAAAAAAGCCAGAAGGAGACAAGAAGTCGCAAGCATTGACTCTTCTTCTGCATCACTCTACGATCTAGTGTGTCGGAGCGAGCATGAGGAGACCATTAAGGTTACACTTTGCTCAGACCCGGTTTTCTTTTACGACACTGAGGTGAGGTTAAGAGACAATGCTTTTGATTGGCTCGTGAGGTGGACCGATAACGAAAGGGAGCCTTAATGCACCTAGGCAGCAAAGCGATGTGCATCTTTGAGCTTACATGGGGCCCTTTTTTGTACTGACCTTAATTCTACATTCAACCTGCCATTTCCCGCGCTTCGCTCACGGATCGCAGCTCTTTTCATTTGCTCACACCTACATCAAGCTCAAGATGTCTGATCCCGCGTCAGCGGTTGGCTCACCGGCGACCGGTGGCATTGATGATGGCCAGGAAAGAGAGTTTCAAGACGAAGTGGCAGCGGCGGACTCTGATCGAGAGTCGGACGCTTTGTCGGAAATCGATGAAAACGAATTCGAAGACTACGATCCTGAAACAGCCAACATCGAAGATCGTCCCGTCGACATTGATGAGGACATTGCGCGAACACTCAAGGCAAGCAAGCGCAAGCGCACCGCTGGCGATGCTCCTAAGAAACCTCGGGAAGGTCGCCGAGAAAAGAAAAGACGAGATGACGATGACGAAGTCCCTGTCGATGATAGAGCCGCAGATGCAGATGGGAAAAACGCACAAAGACGATCGCGCAGACCCGCAGATGGAGAAAGACGACGAGCAACGAAACCTGACGGTCCGGCACCCGAGAATGAAGAAGAGCTGAGCCCCGAAGAAAGAAGGAAAAGGGCTATTGACAGAGCGTTGGACGCATCCTTTAAAAAATCTGGAACAACCAAGCGCCGGCGCAAGGACGAAATTGTGAGAACCAGATCATAAAACACCATATGAATAAGCTCGTGCGGGCGTTGAATGCTAACTTGGCGCCGCAGGACCTCGAAGACGAAATCGATGACCAGCTCGCCGAACTCAAGGTTCGAATGGAGAAAGCATGCGAAGCGGACAATTCAGCACGCGAGTCCGGGCGACCTGCCGTCCACAAGCTAAAACTTCTTCCCGATGTGAACGCCATTCTTAATCGAAACAATGTCCAGCACGCAGTCTTGGATCCAGATATTAACTTCCTGCAACACGTCAAATTCTTCCTCGAGCCCCTCAACGACGGCTCGCTGCCAGCCTACAATATACAGCGAGATCTGTTCATAGCACTTACCAAGCTGAATGTGGAGAAGGAAACTCTTCTCAGCAGCGGTATTGGCAAAGTGGTCCTGTTCTACACCAGAAGCAAAAAGCCCGAACCGAGTATTAAGCGCATGGCAGAAAGGCTTCTGGGTGAATGGAGTCGCCCTATCCTGAAACGGACCGACGATTACAAGAAGCGACAGATTGAAAGTCGCGAATACGACTACCAGTACGTCTCGAATTCCTGCATCCTTTTGCCGCCCCCCCCCCCCATTCTTGACGGGAATACTATACTGACCTGTTTTTCTCTTTCCCTTTAGGGCTGCCCGTCTGGCACAGCGCCAAAAGATTGGCACACAATTCAACCTCACCCAGCGACCCACACTATCTGCGCGTGACGCTGAACGCGAGCGCATCCTTGCCCCTGTTGGCTCGAACAACCGTGCCCGCATGTCCAACCTTCCCGAGAGTTATACCATCGCCCCTAAGAGTACGTTTGATGGAGCTCAAGGCTCAGAGCATAGACCACTTGGTGCAGGTGGCATGGAAGCCTTTAGAAGGATGACCCAGAAGAGCAAGAAGAGGAGTTGAGAATTGGGAGCTATACAGGGGGCATGATGGGGGGAAAACACGGGCGTATTTGGCGTTTGGAACCATTGCGAAGAAAATGATATGTAATTTGGGTGTTCGAGAAAAGGCACTTGAAAGAAATGTTCTTTCAACACACCTACCACCAGTTGATACAGCGAAATTCACGCCTTTCAGTGCCTGAGTTGTTTGCAAGATGGACATGCGTGCTGGCAAGCCTCATTCACAAGTTGCATCCATCTCTCCCCCCATGAGCTTTTGGAACCCGAACTTGTAAAAGTCTTTGTCAGTCGCCTCTCTGCGCCAACTATTCGCATCTCCAACCCTTTCCCATCCTATGTCAGCCAAGGCAGCAAAACAGCACGCTCTCATGTTCCAGCGTTGCTTGCGGGTATTTCAGAAGAAAAAAAAAGAAAAAAAGACCCATACACCTGACTTTCAAGCTGTGACGTCAATAATCGAAATTCTGTAGTGGGGGGATTCCCTGATTTTACTGGTCTTTACATGAAATGCCAACCAGAGAACTGGTCTTCTGGCTCATCAAAGTGTCTGTCTGGTGTCATCAGAGCCTCTTGCAGCCCCGAACCCACCCATCTTCGGCCGCCCCCAGAAGCCCGCCGCAGCAAGAAAATGCCAGCACAGCACAGCACAGCACATGCACCTTGACCAGACTAGCCACTTCATTGCAGTGAATCATGCCCCGAAAGGACTCCGATCGTACATCGGATACGGCTGAGGCAAATGTCGCGTTAATGTCTCTTGTAGATCGATCCGCAGATGCATGTATTGTGATCCTCATTGCATTTCCGCTGCTTTGTGTTCTTCAATCCATTGGTTTCCTTTCTACTATTGGGGAAAGTCCACGGCAAGCGTGTTGCTGAAAAAAAAAAAAGAAGGGGGCAATATGACCAGTTTTGGTGTGCGCCAGCCATGACCGAGGGCTTATTTTTTTTTCGGTTTGTGTGGTTCTGGGGAATTCTCTTTTGAATTCGGAGAAACTACGCCTTGGTCGGTTGTACTTATTCGCTGACCCTAGTTTTCGCTCAACGGGCAACTCTGTTTTTCGGAGCCGTCGGAGAGGTGATCTGCATCTGCTGTCTGGTTTGTCGAAAGCGGGCTGGAACATTATATGTTCTGAGCTGCATGTTCGCTGAGGTGGGCGGCTTATGATGGCCACAGGTCACGAAAATAATTTCATCTCCCTCTGTCTCTGTCCTTTTTTTTTTTTCATTTTCTTCTTCTTCTTCTTTTTTTTTTGCAGTGAGGACATCCCGTCTTATACTAAGTTGTATTTCTCGTAGCCAGTTCAGTGGCGTGTGCCCCCACAACAAAGCACGGGGTGTTCAATACCAGTTTAGGCTATGAGAAGCCAAATTATATCCAGAGTAAACGTACATACATATGTAAGTATGCATGTATGTAGATCCGAATTCGGAATGCCAGTCATATGGTGGCAGCAGCATTCATTATGCTAGACATTGGTCCATAGAATCTAGGAGGTGGAGATGCTCAAATACCGTATGTATTCTCCAGTCAACAATATGTTGCGAATCGCACTCGAACTTGCTCCTCTATCAGGGCTTGTATGACGTCAACTGCTGTGCTGCCAGGTTGCGCCGAGAAGGTCCACTGTCCATAGTGTAGGTACTTGCCTGTTCATGAATGACGTCTTTGTTGTAAAGTCGCGCAATACTGGTACATCTCTTGAGCCTTTTTTTTTTTGCGTGTGTTTTTGTTTCCCTACGACAACAATGGGATTGATCATTGACCTGTCCGCCATCGTACTGCGCCCTAGCCATGTCTTTGAAGCGCTAAGCCAGGCAGAGCCTAAAATAGAGGGGAAGTTTATAGTTTATAGAGGCGGAAACAAAAGAACAGGCTCAACATTTGGCGAATTGACCGCACCGCACAACCAATTAGCCTGCTCCCAAACCCAATTGGCCGTCGCTGATTTCGCACGGCCGGTAGGAGTTGCAGGATCCAGATCCAGACGCACAGGCGGCGAACAGCCCAACAATCCGTGTTGGGTGTGCACAGCGCGGGCATGTATTATCTCGAAAGGAGATAGACGCAAAGAGCAAGACACTTATGAAAAGGATGGGTTGCTGGTCCGGTAAGATCAAGGTCAAGTCGGTCCACGAAATCAAATGCCTGCGACGATAGATGAACAAGGTCAGGGCCCACCATGTTAATTAATGTCTGGCGTGCTTGAAGCTGCCCGGCGTTCAATCAGTTTGGCCCTTGCCCAGTGCCAGTTTGAGCAGTCTGCACTTTCCCGCCAGCCCGCCAGGACTTGGCGACCGGACAGACACCAGACCAGTTTAGAACGGGGTGAGGTCATCTTCAGAGCCTCTACTTCTCCCACTTCGGCGCCATCCATATCTTTTGCCAGCTTCAATCGTTTTGCAGATCACCTACTCTTTGAGCGCTGCCAAAATCGACAACCATCTCTCAATCTGCCCTTCCTGCGTCTTCGGTTCTCTCTTCCCTCATCCCTCTTTCCTCTTCCCTTCCCGCCGCCGACACCGACACCGCCACCGACACCGACACCGACGCCGATCCCGACCCGAGCCTCTTCCACTCGACGAGACGACTTCGAATTCGATACACATGCACGATAAAAACGCCAAGCTTCGCGCGCCGCCTAAACCCCCCAAGGTCTAACCTTAATTCGACCTCGTCGATCGACTGTGCCCCGTCTCTTCCTGCACGAAACTTATCGTCTTGCTCCCCATCACCATTTACCAAGATGAATGGCGATCAATCGGCTGAGCCTGAGAAGCCCTCACCTTCCGATACAATCGATGGTAGCAGCCTCAACGGGGCTGACAGCCTAGCCAAGAAGCGCAAGAAGGACTGCCTCAAGCCCATAATCACGACCGAAATTCACGAGGGAGATGCACCACAGTCAGCCAAACAGGACATGAAGACTGGGTGCGTATACTTGCTATTTCCATTCCTCTTTCCTTTTCCTTTTCTTCTTTCTTGTTCTTGCCTCTGGTCTTATTCTTGCACTTCTCTGCGCGTGCTACAATGTAGCGCAACTGCACGACACTATCTTTGCTGGGTACTACTGTGTGCGAAATGCATGGTTGCGTGGAAAGCGGCTTCAGCGTCCTTGATCTTGCTGCTTATTTCAATGCTTCAATGCCCCTCTTGGCGCGCGGCCAACCCCAAGCCGAGTCTTTATCTGCTTTACGGGTTCCTTTTCAGCCTTGCAGGCGAAGCCTCTTCAGCGTTTCAATTCCGGAATGCACTGTCAGGGTTTCCCCATCCATATGGACGAACTAATGGGGAGCACCAGACTAGAGCAATCCGCTGGTAGACCTCACAATACCTCACAATACCACTTACAGTGGCTGGGCAGCGGGGCAGCCACGGGCGCACCATTGCGACACCAAGTTGACACAAGGTCGTGCTGGTACATGCATGTGCCAGGCATTTTATGGAGTCTGGTCTGGAGTGAGTTGTCTTGTCTGCCCTGGCCTGCCTACAGTCCTGCGTCATTTTGAATTGGTGCGCTTCCGCTCCCGCTCCAGCTCCAGCTCCAGCTCCAGCTCCAGCTCCAGCTCCAGCTCCAGGGATGCGGTCGATCTGAGCCAAGGTCGCGCAACATGGACAGCAGCCAGACGTCATTCGACGATTTGTCCAAGTACCAGACCTACTGTTGTCGAATTTCATCTCGACATATCAGGAGGACCTTTGGGAATAAGCTCCATCAGCGGTGACTCCCATGACCCTGTCACGATACCAAATCAGGTCAGGGGGCGGTTGAGGTGGGTGAGACTTGGCATTTCAGTCATGGACGCGTGCGGCGCCGTCGACGATTAGCAATGACACGCAAACAGAGGCGCGACACGAGGCAGCGCAGCGGCAGCGCATAGACGGCAGACGGACCAGACGGAATCAGCTTGAGCATCTCCATCATTGATGTCAATGTCCCAGCCACCTTGCAGAGCTCGGGGCCACTGTGATGCGAATTGACTGCACTAGTGTGCCTGATTTCCAGTGTCCACAGTGTCTGTCTCCAGTCGCGCTGGATCCATCCTCCTGTCCGTCTGTTCATGTTAAGCCCTTCGAGGCTGCCCTGTCCAGTCCGTCCGTCCCGTCCCGCTCTCACCACCTCGCACCTCGCACCTCGCACCTCGCCTCCCTCACCCCTCGGCCGTCTGGACAAGGCTCAAGATTTTCTTCGACAATCTTTCACCTCCTTGCGCCCTTGTCTACATCTTTCCCGCTGTCTGAACCTGACCTGGACCGACGTTTCTTTGGTCAGGTACATCTTCTTTTGCACACGTCCTGGTTTTCGCGGCTTGACCCCAGATTTCACACGCCAGACGCTGCTGCGTGGGCCGGGCAAGTCACCGCCTGTCTCTATTTCTTCCCCCCACTCAGCTTGTCCCCATCACTGTTGTCGTTGCCGTCGCTGCCGTCGCCGTTGCCGTCGCCAGTCCTGTGCGACAGCAAGCAATGTACACAAGATGAGCTTCCTAAAGACAAGGTCATACCATCCAATTATCCCCATCTCTGTTATCTTTTTTCCTTGCGCTACATTTGTTGTTTTATGCTTGAGGAGCGACCATACGGGTTATTTGCGGCCTGATACGTCTTGCTTGAGTTTTGGCCAAGGCCGTCTCTGTCTCTTTTTTTTTTTTTTTTTTCCTTTTTTTGCCCCTACCCCTCCATGGTCGCCCGCCCGCTCCTTCCACTCGTACATACTGCATACACTGATCCATCACCGGCTCCGCCTGACGAGTTGTTTTTTTTTGTTCCATGTCCACCGCTACTCCATGACATCTCTGCAGCTCTAGTGGCAGCGACTAGCTGTTGGTGTACCCTGGCTATCAATCTAATATGTCGCACAGATCACATCAATTGGCCGCCGCAACTCCTGGTTCACCGTCGCTATCATCCGTCGACGAACCGGCCGAGAACACCGCTGATGAGGAGGATTCCGAGGATTACTGCAAAGGCGGCTACCATCCAGTCCAGGTGGGCGAAAATTTCAAAGATGGAAAGTATACCGTTGTGCGCAAGCTTGGTTGGGGTCATTTCTCAACTGTCTGGTTATCGCGCGATAATCAGAACGGGAAACATGTCGCATTGAAGGTTGTCCGGTCTGCCGCTCACTATACCGAGACTGCCATTGACGAAATCAAGCTCCTCAACCGAATTGTTGAAGCCAAGCCTGATCACCCTGGCCGTAAGCATGTCGTCAGTCTCCTCGACTCATTCGAACACAAGGGTCCTCATGGGACGCATGTCTGCATGGTCTTTGAGGTGCTTGGAGAGAACTTGTTGGGCTTGATTAAGAGATGGAACCATCGAGGTATCCCCATGCCTCTTGTCAAGCAAATTACCAAACAAGTTCTTCTTGGCTTGGATTATCTCCACAGAGAATGCGGCATCATCCATACCGATTTGAAACCGGAGAATGTTCTCATTGAGATTGGTGACGTGGAGCAAATCGTCAAGAAGGTCGTCAAGCCTGAACCCACGGACAAGGAAAAGGAGAGCAACCGAAATGGCAGGAGAAGACGCAGAACGTTGATCACCGGGAGCCAGCCCCTACCCTCGCCATTGAACACAACCTTTAATCACTCAAATTTGTTTCCTGGGGGTGCTACACCTAGTGTTGCTACTGTACTCGAACAAGGTATGTGAGCAAGTCGAGCCCTTCTTTACATGGTGACAATTGAAGTTGGTCTTTCGTTGTAAAAAAAACTTTTCGGAGAGAAAGCCTTCGACATGTCAAGCGAACTGACTTTTCTCGATTTGTCGCCACATAGGAGACAGCACGCCTAGTGAACCATCACCCAAACAAGCAGAAGAATCACAAAACCAACGTGAAAAGACGGCGTAAGAGTTTCTCTCTTTTATTTTTTTTATCCCTCCCTTCTTTTTTCCCTCTCTCCTTCTTTTTTTTTCATAAAAGCTAGTGAAATTGCGACCTAGACGCTAATATGTGTTAAAAATGGATTGGCAGAGATATTCTTACCCGAGAAGTGTCAGGGATTTCGCTTGATAAGTCCGGCGGACCCTCAGCAGCAGGGGAGAAGCGGAAAGCCGAAGATGCGCACTCATTTGACATCATCAGTGTCAAGATTGCCGACTTGGGTAACGCATGCTGGGTAAACCATCACTTCACGAACGACATCCAGACGAGACAATACCGATCACCAGAAGTCATTCTTGGTTCAAAATGGGGTGCCAGCACGGATGTTTGGAGCATGGCAGCAATGGTAAGCACCCCCCTCTTCGTGCCTTCACTTTGGGTCTTTTCCCCGGACTTGTGTGTGCGTCTTGGGGGATATATCCGGAGAAGAGTGAGCTGATAATTTTGATGGCAGGTGTTCGAATTAATTACTGGCGATTACCTGTTTGACCCACAATCAGGCACCAAGTACGGCAAGGACGATGACCACATTGCACAAATCATTGAACTGCTCGGACCGTTTCCTAGATCGTTGTGCCTCAGCGGCAAGTGGAGTCAAGAAATTTTTAATCGAAAGGGCGAGTTACGAAATATCCATCGGCTACGACACTGGGCGCTACCAGACGTGCTACGCGAGAAATATCACTTCAAGGAAGACGAAGCTAAGCGAATTGCAACCTTTTTGACGCCCATGCTGGAGTTGATCCCAGACAAACGTGCTAACGCTGGTGGCATGGCGGGTCACGTTTGGCTGGAAGACACACTTGGCATGAAGGGACTAAAGATTGAAGGACTAGAAGTAGGTTCAAGGGGAGATGGGATTGAAGGATGGTCCACAGAAGTGAGAAAGCGATAAGGAGCCGTCATCCTCACGCACTGGAGCGTCTTGACCAGGCATCAGCCACTGATGAAAATGGCGACGCTTGTGTCTGTACTTGTTACAGCCGTGCTATATTTTCTTTAGGTCTGATACTTGGTCGCGTCTGTGGAAAGCATTGCTGGAATAAACAAGAGGGCGACTTGATTCAGTTTCAGGCATTATTACTTGGGTTATGTTGAATGGTTGGCACATGACGGCAATGTGGCTGGTGTCGTTGAGCACAACTTCAAGGGCGATCCGAAGTCAAGCGACTTGGGGGAAAGAGGTGGGGGGAGGAGGGACTGTAGAAGCTGTAGCAAATGACGATAAGTAAGCTGCTATGACGGAAGGGGAGCAAGGGACCGCAGAAGAGAAAAGACTACGTACCGTACACTGCAGGAGTAAAATAGGCTTGGCCAGGCAGGTATGGAGGAAGAGCTGAGCAGGGCAGGGCAATAAATAGATAGACTATGCATGGAATATATTTCTTTTCAAGAGCGATGACATGTCGAAACGGGTCTCTTCTTCGTTGACTTTTTCTTTGGCCTATCCGTGATTTCTACAGGATTTCGGAAGAAGAATACTTTGTATAGATACATGTATTTCTATGCATCTATCTTCCAAATCATCATCCTAGTTGATTCCATGGGTGCATCAGTGCACGCGTGATTCGTGGCCTCACAGATCCTCCACTACATGCAAACGGCATCTCCCGGCTGTCGAGCCTGCGGTTTTCATCTTTCCATCCTTTACGCTGAGATACCCCTTTTCGTATGTGTAGGTAGACGGGGCGCCGGAAGTAAGTGGGACTGTGTGCTGTGTCCATCCTGTGTAACTGCTGCTACACTGGCTGACAGGTTTCATGAATTAATGAACCGACTCCAGTGCCATTTCCTATGGGTATTGTAGATATATGTAAGTATATACTTGCATGCTTTTGAATTGCCAGCGGCGCCCACGCTCATGCTTCTTGCTTGCCCTTTCGTCTCCTCGCTTTGACAGCCTCCGCTGGGCCATCCGTGGCGGATGTGGACACTCTGTCGCCAGTGTCATGGCCTACTTCCTGTGGTTCGGGTGCATCGACTACTTTTGCACTTTGGATGCTGTCTTCCGTCGAGGCGAGCACCTCTTCCATGATGCGCTTGCCCTCGTCTTCCTCGCCGTTGGTGGCGCCGCAGCCGCCGCACCTCCACGTGCCCACTTCTGCGAGGGATTTCGTCCCGGGGGGAGCTTGGCCATTGACGAGTCTGCAGGCGTGGCAGATGAGCGCGTATCTGTTCTTGGCGGCGGTTTCGTCTTCGCCAAGGAGCACGTCGAATATGCGGTCGTACCAGTGCGTCTCGGGCGTCATGTACTGGTGGTGGTGGATGCCTGGCGCGGGGGGCGGGTCGGTGAATGCGTTGGGCGCGAATTCTGCACCAGTCGGCTGCTTGTGTTGCTCATGGCGTTTCGCATCTGCATCGGCAGCATGACTGTCTGCGCGGACAACAATGTTGGCAGTTGGCGGCGGCGGTAGATTTGTTCGGCCAGATGCCTTGGGGGTACCGCCTTTCTTGGGAGTGGTAGCGTTGTCGGCTGCGGTCCCGTTTGGGCCATCGCTGCCTTTCTTCGACTTTTGTTTGTTTTCGCCGCCATATTTCTCAATGAGCTCCAAGGTGGAATCGTACTTGGTAGCATCTTTCAGCTTCTGGATCGTTTTGGTGCGCTCGTCCTGGTGAGCTTTCAGGCGGTTGCTCGTGTTGTCGATATGATATTTGAAGTATGCTGATATGATCGCCCGAATAGAGTATATACTAAAATGACATGTCAGCCACTTTATCAACTGGATGACTATGTTTGGACAGCTTTCCAGGATGATGAGATGATATTCTTCAATACGCACACATGTAGCATCGGGGGAGGAGAAACGGCGCAACGGGAATGAGCAGGGCAGAAAAGACCAGAGCCAAAAAAAAAGAAAAAGAAAAAGAAAAAGAAAAAAAACATACAAAAGAGGACCGCCTACCATGCCAGCCCATTCATAGACACCTAGACTCTTGTATCCCACGACCAACAGCAGGACGATAGCATACACGAGGTACGCGAAACCAAGGTAGAGGGTCCATAGGACCTTGGCTCGGCGGGAACTGGTGCGCAAGCGGTCGAGGCGAGCCTGTGCTTCTGTGATTTTGGTGGACAGCGTGGACAGGGTCTTTTCAAAGGACGCTGGCGAGGACGAGTCGCTCTGTGCACAGAAAGACTCGAGTTAGCTAGTTATAGCCATGGCTGTAAGGAGGAATGGAGCTTGTTGCTAGTAGATAATACCTTCCACGGCCAAAACGATACCATCTCGGCGCGCTGGAGCCGGGTGCCCGCGCGCGGATGTGGCTATGGACCAGAGTAAAGGGCTGCAGTTGTTGCAAAGACGGCGATGGCGAGGGTGAAGGTGAGGGTGAGGGTGATGACTGCAAAAGACCAGCATCAATCATTTGATGGATGCTTCGACGGAGGAGTATTGCTAGAGTGACGTGGGGTGCTGCTGGCAGCTGCCGACCAGACTTGACAGACTTGACAGTTGTTGCTTCCCCGTTGCAGCTGGCTGTCCGTCCGGCCCCGTCCAAACCCACCCCTGAGCTGAGTGGTCTGTCTGTCTGTGTGATTCGTCCAGTCATCGCAGCCGAATTACTTCTCCCACGTTGCTTCAGCTTCCATCCTATTTCCTTGGTATCGCGCTGTCCTCCTTGATGCCTGCGCATGCTGCTCACTAGACACCTGTCAAGTCTGGACCGCCGCCTGGACGAGCGCCAGCAACCACTATGTTTCAAGTTGGTTACCATTCAGCATTCAGCTTTACCATTTGCAATGCACCGGTCCAATCCCATCAAGTCGACGCCGTGTCATCTTCTGCCAATGCGGCGCATACCAACACGGCATCCCTGACATGCATTCATCTAACTGTATATCTATCTAGAGATTAAGAGGCGCTATAGACCGCACCATTGCCGAGGAACAAGCTCGTCAAAAGTCCAGCGAAACCGCGAACCCCTCTCGATCTGGCTCGACCTCATCTCGCAAGAGTGAGGCCAACGCAGCTGGCCGTCGCTCGCGTGCCAAGAAGCCTTCGACCGACATTACTGACAACGGAGCTCCCAATGTCGATCCGGCTGTGTTTGAGGCTGCCTTTGTCATAGACGACAGTGACGATCCGAGCCAGTCAGGGACCCTTACGCCGTCCCCGGCCGTCCCCCCTCCTCTCCCCGAAAAGGACAATCTTGACAGGTCCGGCACGCCCTCCACGGCGGCCAAGGTTAGCCAGACACAGGCGGAGACTTTACAAGATGGTGGAAATGCAGAAAAGGAGGGCGAGTCGGAAAAGAGATCAGCGACCGATGGTACTACCGCCGCCACCGAGTTGAGTCCCGAAGTCAAACAGCGCTTGAGGAAACTCGAAAAGCTAGAGGCGACTTATCCAGGTACAGCGCAAACAGACGCATCTCTTATTCTTCTAGCGAAAAAAGATTGCTGACACCCTACAGAACTCTTGCGATCATACAGAATTGCTCATAAGCGCGCAACTGCCATTGAGCCATTCGAAAAGGCCCTGCGCGAGAATACCCCCCTGGCGTCTATCCGTGACCCTGAAGCCCTTGTCGAATATCTGAATCAGCTGACCCTTCGTGGCGACATGGTCATGGACGAGCTGAAAAAGGTCTCCGCCGACAAAGACGAACTCAAAAAGAAGCATGAACAGTCTGAGGAGAAGCTGCGACAAGCACTGGAGGAACTGGAAAAACTTCAATCAGCGACATCTACCAACGCCGATGATCGCAAGTCTCTCGACTCCCAAAAATCCCCCACGAGTGCTGCGGAGGCTGCGCCCGAGAAAGTCAAGTCTCCCGTCGCCTCCGTTATGAGCATGTTCTCGCCTAAACAGAAGCCGCAAGATGATGTGTCCAAGGACAGCTCTACAGGCGAGGACTTCTTCTCGTATGACGAGGAGATTCCTCAGTTGCAGTCTGAAGTGGCTTCCAAGACTGAAGAAATCCAGCAACTCAAGGACAAGGTGGAGCATCTGCAAAAGGAACTCTCCGTCGCTCAGGAAAACAGCACCAGCTTGGCCGAAAACCTGGAAAAGGCCACAAAGGAATTGAGCGAGTCTCGAGACACCACAGGCGCCCGAGAAGGCCTGCAAACCCAACTTGATGAGCGCACCCGCGAGATCAAGACCTTGACCGCGAACCTCGATGCGGCACAGTCGCAATTGAAGAAGCTCCAAGAGCAAGCCGATAAGGACAAGCAAGAGCACAAGGCCATGGTTAGAGATGTGGAGTCTTGTTTAGCCAAGTCGGACACGAAGTCTGTGGAGCTGAATGCGGAGTTGACGAAAGCGAAAAACGCAATGAACATTTCCAAGAAACTCATCGACGATCTCAGTCATCAGATTGAGGGACTTAAGAGGGAAAGATCGGACAACTTGATCAAGATCGACGAGCTCACAAAAAGAATTGACTCGACAGCTGCAGCTGTAACCAAAACTGCTACAAATGCTATCTCTCCGATCGCTGAAGACCCCTCTCCTACCGCAAGTATCCCGACAAGTGGAGGCGGCTCGAAGAAGAAGAACAACAAGAAGAAGAAAGGTAAAGCTAGTGGAGGTGGCAGTGGTGCTGTTGCTGTTGCTGCTGTGCCATCCACCACCCCGGTTGCGCAAGAGGACTCATCCAAGAATGCGCTTAACCACGTGGGAGATCAGGCCGTCACCGTGGACAGCGTCGCCCTTGAGAGCGAAATCGCGAAGCTTAGAAGCGAAGTTGAGGCCAAGGACAAGGAGATCGAGAAGCTTTCAAAAAAGCGCAAGTCCGAAGAAGATCTTCGCGAGGAGATTGAAAATTTGCAGGAGAATCTGCTCACCATAGGGCAGGACCACGTCGAAGCCAAGGAGAAGATCAAGGGGCTCGAGCAAGAAAAATCACAACTTGAAAAGCAGATTGCTGAACTCCAGACCCAGATGGCATCGTCATCATCACAATCACAATCCGAGGTCAGCCACAAGTCGCAACTTCAGAGCGACCTGGACGGACTGCGGAGGGATTATGATGACCTTAAAGAGAAGTCTGCTGTGCTGCAATCTGACCTAGGTGCTGCTCAGCAGCTGGCGCAAACTCGATTCAAGGACCTGACAGACCTCCGGGTGGTTCTCCAGAAGGCACAGCCGGAGCTGAAGAGCCTGAGAGAAGATTCAGCAGCCCTCAAGAAGACCAAGGAAGAGCTGAGCGTTAAAACCAAAGAGCTCAAGGGCATGGAGAAGAAGGAGGCGGATCTGAAGCGCGAAGCAAGCAAGGCACAACAGCTCGCGACAGACCGTGAGAGGGAAATCAAGACGCTGCAAGAAAATCTCAAGACAGAAGGTGCGACTAAACAAAAGGCCGAGGAGAGCAAGCGAACAGCCGAAAAGGAGATGCGACGGGCCGAAGCCGAAAAGATCGAGTTGAGTGCCAAGGTCGAAAAGACGGAGCGGGAGCTGCAAAAGGCCCAGGAAGAGCTCAACAAGCTGCGACCTCGCGTCAAGGAGCTGGAAGAGCAGATGCACAAACTGCGAAGGGAGAAGGTCGCCTCGCAGGAGGAAGTCGAGTTCAAGTCGCAGCAGTACGTCAACGCGCAGGGCCTGCTGTCGAGCATGCGGGACCAAGCGACCGAGCTGTCGGTGCAGCTCAAGGAGTCCAAGTCCCAGGCCGAATCCCTAGAAGAGGAGCTTCTAGAGGTGCAGCGACTCCTGCAGGAACGCACGCGCGAGGGAGAAACCATGCGTCGCCTCCTGGCCGACGTAGACGAGCGCGCCGACATCAAAGTCCGCGAAATGCGCGCCCGCATGGAAGCCGCCGTCGAAGAGCGCGAGCGCATCGAAGACGAATCCAGCACGCTGGCACGACGCAAGAGCCGCGAGACGGAACAACTCAAGCATACGATGCGCGAGCTCGAACAGCAAGTCAAAGCCCTGAGCCACGAAAGAGACGAGCTTGAGGAGCGACAGCGCGAGTGGAAGCGCCGCCGCGACGAGCTCGAGGCCATCGAGTCCAAAGCCTCGGTCGAGACGGAGGAGATGCGCTCCACCGTCTCCCAGCTGCGTACGGCGCTGGACATGTCGGAAACGCAACTGCGAGACGGTGAGAAGCAGCGCGGTGATTTGCGCAAGATGCTTGACGATTCAAGGAGCCGCTATGAGAAGCTGGCTCGCGACCTCAAGAGTGCGCAGCTGAAGCTCACGGCGGCGGCAGTCACTTCCCCGAGCCGGAGCTCCATGGATTCCAATAGGAGTGGCGCCGGCGCTGGGATCGGTGCTGCCGGAGAAACTATGTATCTGAAGACGATTCTGCTACAGTTTCTGGAGCAAAAAGATGGGAAATTACGTGCGCAGCTTGTCCCTGTATTGGGCAAGCTTTTGAAATTCGACAAGTAAGCATCTCTTCCATCATCTTCCTCCCTCTTCCTCTTCTCTTCCTTCCCTACCTTGTCTCCCTCATCCCTCCCCCTCCAAAAAAAAAGGAACACTTTTATTCTGGCGAGAAAAACAAAACCCTTCTAACAGCGTTTGTTTACTCCAGGACCGACGAACAAAAGTGGCTCACAGCAGTGCAGCACATGGGTGTGAAATAAAAGACGAGACAGACGGGACAGACAGGATCGGGTCTCGCTCTGTACCCCTGCACCTTTGAACGTGTACATTATCCTAGATGTCCGACTCGGCAAGGAGCGCGGCTGTAGAAATACTATATTTTCAACGAAAAGACGGGCATGATATCTACACGTACATGATAGTGCTTTCTCCAAGCAATTCTCGTATAGGCAGTTCCAGGGAAATTCTTGACAGAAAGATAAAGGACAGCAGTGGTCTCGTGAAGTCAGGCCTCAGATACACACACAAAAAAAAATCTCCCTAGTATCGATGTTTCTTATGAATCGGTTTGTGGGATTTTAAAATATATAACTTGTCACAGATGTACGTGCAGTTTTCCGTCTTGCGTTGCACCGACAGCACAATACCCGCACTGGACATCCGTTCGGAACCACCAATTCCTTTACCATAAGTTTGCTTGTTCACAACGCATGTCATAATTTTATGCTTCACATGCCACCCCATCAAGCTCGAGTCCCTTCCGTGCCGACATCCGGTCCTAGGCGTCCGTTCCATATCGATATCAGTATCGATAAGACGGCTAAAAACATTCAAAGTCGTAAACCGAAATCCGAAAATCCGCTTCAGCCCTACCAACCAACGGCGGGTCCACGGCCACGAGGAAATTAGACCCTACATGCTGTACATAGATCTTAGATAAGATTTTTGCACACGATCCGGTCGAGATCTGACGCACACGGCACATCTGCCGTGCGACATGCATTCGTGACCACGCCCCGGTCTGTATTGCCCTAATGCTGGGATTTGCGTGCATCGCCTTGAGACGCACTGTACACGACACTCCTCGACTGTGGCTCAGGCTGCGCTTAAAATTTCAAGCATTGATTTAGGGTTGGGAATTGTATAAAAGGGCAATCAGGCCATATGACTCTGCCCACTAGATACATAAAATGCAGTGCCAAAGTGGGTTGTGCCACTGGCGGTTCCCATGTAGGGGAAGATCCCCAAACACCGATTCGCAAGCCTGACAAAAAAACAAATCACGAGCCATTACATGGATTCTCTTTTTTTCAAAAAAGAGAGCCTCCAGAATCATTCTGTCGCCGTGTTCTCCAAGAAGAAGCAGAGCTAAAAATAAGCCCATAAACAAGAAAAACGCCTTGCGTGTCATGTCCAGTGAGTTCCGCAAATTGTACCATCAAAAATAATTCTAGTCCACCTCAAATCACGTGTGCATACAGCATCTCTGCGATAGTGACTGCACCTTGGAAGACAAGCCAGTGCTGTGAGCCCTGAATGAAACGGGCAACTGAAATGAATACCGAAATGCAAAAGGGAAAGAGGGTAGAGAAAGAAAATGAAAATCAAAACATGGAGTGGAGTGACGTGATCGTGATTTGGGTCAACTTGAATTCCACTCCGGGTATCCGGATATCGTGATGTTTCCCTAATGCTCTTTCTGAGTGTATCGAGTTGCCAATGATGTGTGCCGTGTCGTGAAATGCAATCAATGAAATGAAAATAATTCAAGGTGTGCCGCAGGAATAAGAAGCAGAATGAAATGATAAATAAACCAAGGGAGTCAAAGGGAATGGGGAAAATTGCAATGCACAGAACAACACCGTGTTAATTTGAGCGACTGTCGTATCCGTGCAGAGCCACATCCGTCGTCCATCGTCGGCCTGGAGCGGCAGATATCAAAAGAAAAATGAAGAAAAAACAAAAATCGTGTCATAGGGTGCCAATACTCGTTTGCAATCATGGTATATCGTGAGAGCCTTGTTCTCACAAAGTCTCCTTGTCTCCGCAGCTTCCATCACAGAAATTGGCTAATCCAGCGAGCGTCTAGCCAACCAACCTTCTCAAAGGCCGTCCATAACTTGGACGCTTTGTTGACATCAATTTTGCAAGCCTGCTGTGCATCCGTCTTACGAAATTCCTTTTTCGTGCGTAGACACTGGAGACGGCGTTCAAAAATACGGCGTTTGCTGGTCAGATATGTAGCGCAGTCCAGACGTAAATTGCCTGCCAAAAGAAGCTCATCGGGATGGAGGAGGTTGGCAAAAGGATCGCTGCTGAGATCGATCGGCTGACCTTTCCAATCCACTTTGAGGCTGTTAGCTCGGTCCGGCAGTGTGTCCACTGGAGGGCAGTAATCGACAATGGAGTTGAAATCCTTGTCTTCGCGATTAGGAGCGACGACCCGCCGGCATGGTTCAGGCGTTGCGCTAGTGCGACCTGCGGGTCTACTAGTCGGAGATGTGCCGTTCGTAGTGGCGATTGTGCGGATGGGGCGAGGAGCAGCCTGTGGTTTCGACACTCGGTCGACACGCTGTTTAAAAGGCCTGGCTGCTGCTACGGGTTTGGCTGGCATGATTGTATGGTATCTCTGAGCACCGGCCCGTCGGTCCGCTTCCAGGAGCGCCCGCTCCTTGCGAAGCCATCCCTTGGGGTTGGCGGTATAGTGCTTCATGACTTGAGATCGAAATGTGAGGGCTAATTCGTAGTCCTCACGTCTAGGTGGTGGAACACCCCCAAATGAGCTCCGCGACCTGGCCCTAACATGCTCGTCGACGATCCTCTGATGGTGTTCGAGTTCAGCAGGTGCAAAGAGTGGCTGCGCCGGAGGACTGGCTGGAGAGTGTTCGTCGACAGGATACAGGACGGGGTCTTTAACGGATTGACCAGGCAGTGTGGATGACAAAGAGTTGGCAGTGGCTATCGGTTTGCTATATGGCGAGATTGGTGGCGACATCGGTAGGGGCTGGTGCTCGTGCCGCTGCTTCTGGTGCGACATTGCCTGTTTGTCGCTGCCATTGCTTCCATTGCTTCCGCTGCCGCCGTTCGATCGTCTTACCGCCGAATAGCCTTGATGAAAACTATCGAGAATAACATCAGGTGGCGACATTAGGCTGGCAATATTGGACTTTTTGGATTCCATTGATGGCATTGGTGGTGGTGGCGGAGGCATTGACACACGCGGCTTATCCATGAATTGAGAATGAAACGGCGTGGAGGAATTGGATAGTTGTCGGTGCATTGTTGCAAAAATCGATATTGCGGATGCAGGAAAGGATGAAGAGGATGCGGAAGAAGGAGCAACAGCAGAGGACGAGAAAGACGACGAAGCTTGTTTGTTCTTGTCGAATGTGGTGGAAGAGGCCATGGGTTTGTCAGCCATAGCGGTCAACAGGTGGTCGGTCGGCGGAAGTAAACTCAATGGATGACAGTGCTGTGACTGCGGCACTGACGTGTGTGCCAGTTGGGTGGCGAGGACCAGTCTATTTAAGGAAGAGCGGGCCACGCGTGGGTGTGTGTGGTGAGCGGGTGAGAGAGGATGAAAGAGAGAGAGAAAGACTAGAGACAGAGGAAGGCGTTGGCAGCCGTTGGCCACACTGTCCGAGATGGAGGGTCAAAAGTCAAGAGGGTCAGTTGTGGTCTGGTCGATGGCCCCTGATGGATGAACAGCGCGCTCGACTTTGCAACTTCTTGCAAAACGGCGTGTTGGGCAACGGGAGGGAGACAAAGGGCTCTCTCTCGATGAAAGAAATTGATGCGAGAAGCCTGAATTCCCGATTGCTCGCGCAACAACCAAGAGGGGGAATTGCCCGTGTCTTTATCTCTCCTTTGTCATATGGTTGGAAGTAGGAAGCGTGGTGGTCTGTCTATCTCGGAGGCCGCTGTACTCTTGGTGGAGAAAGAGGGGGACCAGGGGGGGGGGGGTGGGATGATGAATTGCTTGTCAACTGGTCAGTCTGTAACAAACGGTCAATTGTTGGTGACGGCACCGCGCGTGGTCGCGGTGACTGATCCAGTTTCCAGTTTCCTTCCAGTCGCGCAGGTCAAATTGCGCAATGCTGCCAGCCGTCTGGTTGATCTGAGATGGATGTCGCAAACACGCGGCGAGATAAACAGTAGTTTGGCCAGTTCGATTCTTGAGGCTCCTTAAACCCTGTCACGATTGGAAACGAGCTATGTCCTTTTTTTTTTGTTCTCAAAAGAAATTCCGTCAGAAAACCAAGCCCAACAGTGTCTCAAGATGCCGATGACTCCAACAATGCAAGCCAGGCAAGGCAGGGACGTCGTCGGTACCCAAAAGTGGACAACTGTTAGGGCGTGTCGCAAAATGCCTAGCAAGAAGGATGCGGCACACGCAGATACCAGTTGGAGCATATACCCACACACCCTCTTGCAGGAGCGGAACGGGTGGTGCGTCAGCAGAGCAATGGGAATGGGTTTCTAAAAAAGCAGGTTCGCTGGTTGAAAGAGGCAACCGAGGGTGTCCTTGAACTGCGTCCCGATTCGTGACAGGATGCGTTCTCGCTCGTCTTGTCGGCACCAACGTCTCCAATTTGCGACAATTCAGACTCCAGAGGTTGCGTGTATGAAAAGAGACCGGAAGCCACAAGATTGAATGCAAAGAAGATTGGGATAATTGCTCGCTGATAATGACCCCGCGAGAAACGCAATACCGGATTGTCGAGCGCAACGGTTGATAGTGGGTGAGTGCGTGCGTGTCGGCTTGTGTGGATAGCAGCGGACAGGCGGGCCATGCACGTTGAAACAAGAGCGAAATGGAAAAGAGAATGCACAAGAGCTTGGAAGTAGACGGACCAGATGATCAGTCGTCTGGTGTCGTGTGTGATGTGCAGAGCGTGAGGTTGATTTCTTCACAGAGAAACAAAAGCGATGAAGGAAAGGAGAGGAACGGACGTGAAGGGAAGGGAAAGAAGCATGTGCACTGTACAGTGTGCACAGTCCAGAGACAGACAACATGCAGATGGAGTCCGGTCTGGCCTGGTGGTCTGGTCTGTAATTGATTGATGTCTCAGCGACCAGTTAACAGCGTGGCACGGTACGGCGAGCCTGGGTGGGAGGTGACAGTGTGCGATGACTGACAGACTTACAGATGACTGCAGGCTGCAGACTGTAGACTGACAGACTGACAGCGTGCGTGCGTGCAAGTGACTTCGAGAAGGACATGGAGGGCAGCACCAGGAGGCGTCCGTATAGCAGAGAGGCGGGCGGGGCTGACATGCACTACATCAGCACAGACCAGGCGAGACCAGATCAGACCAGCAACCCTCTCTGCCTCCTGCCCAAGAACCCCAGGACCGACACACTGTCGCAAATGCCAAGCACCGACAGTGAGCACGAGATTCGCCGTGGGCCCTCAATGCGCCCCAGTGCTGATGGCAACATTGCACCTTTATGAAAACAGCAATCGATGCACTTTTTAGTCGCCCTTCCGCTGGCCCGAGTACTTTGTTTCGGCGCATTGTTTGTTTCAAAGGATTCCACGGTCCAGCACTGGACCATCTTGGCGGCATTGGCCAATCGCCAAACATAAAAGTCAATGCACGGAGAAGCGGGATGGATCTATACAGTGCGTGCACGGTGCTCAACGGCAACCGATCTTGAAGAAGGCAAGAGCTAGCTAGCTGGGGGCTAGGAGGGCAGACACATGGCACTGGGGTTGTGACTGACCGTTGGAGTGAAGCGACTGGAATTATGGAAAGGTCGAGCCTGCTGTTCTTTGCGCTAGCATGCGTGTTGCTCCTGCTCTTGCTATTTTCTCTGCCTCCTGCCGACTTACTGCTGCTGCTTCTGTTGCTGCAGTTGCGCTTTCCATTGCCATTGCCATTGCCATTGCCAATTGCCCTTTGACGTGACGTGACGTGCTTTCCAAACCGCCCCAAATAATGTGCCTGTGCCTGTGTGCCTGTCCCCTTTTCTATTCCTGTGCCGGTGCCTCTTCTTCTCTCTGGCCGCCCTGGTCCAGCTCATTCATCGTTGACGCGCTTGGCTTAGCTCTCAGCACTTTCGGTGCATTGTTACACGTGTGGGGGGCCGAAAAGCGTCTAGGACTACCCCCGCCCCCACCCCACACCCCCCAGCATCCTCTTCATCCCCGGCCACCTCGCCCTCCCCATCTTCTTTACCGCCGCTACGACCCGTCGACCAACCAGTCAGCTGCCGTCGCCAGCGGAAGGTCATCAGGCACACCATCCATCTGTCTTCATCATTCCTGTCAGGTGCGATTCGCCGAGTTCATGACGGGTTGACCAGCGGCATTCCAACTTCCAAGCGTAAATCGAAGGAGCTGTTGCTGGAGATAAGCTTGAACATTTGCCAACATCACGAGTTCTTGCAGAGCAAGAACATAAGGTAAATGATAATTTGTCCTGGACCTTCATCATAGACAGACAGGCTGAAGCTCGGAGATTGGTCTGACAGCCCATCTATTATTACTTTTTATTCCACCTTGGCCACACCCCGGCCTGCCTTTGGTTGGCTGGAAGATGAGCCTGCATCAGATCGGACCAGACGTCGAGGAGAAGTCTTGGAAGTCTTGTGGCTCGTGGTAATGATGGGGAACTTGGCGGTCGCACAGGTGAGCCTACAGCCGCAGCGGATGCTGTTCAAACTTTCTCCTATGTCGCTGACAAGAAACAGGATGGAAAACACGCACTGCGCAGGAAAGCACCGAGACGTCGTCTTTCTCGCCACCGCAAAAAATAACTCCATTGACATCCCAAGACAGTGTGTGTTTTTCCATCATCTCTCGACACGTGCCTTGCCTACTGTCGCTTGCACATACAGTGGTATACATCATGCGCTACGAGCAGGTAGGTTTCCGTTATCCAACAACGGAGAATCCAGCAACAGCCAGCATTAGCCAACGTCGTAGTTGCAGATTGACGGAAGGGTACCTGGCATAAGTCAGCCAACCGCCCACTGAGAGCCCATTGAGAGTCCGGCCAGCTTCGCCGTCACACCCTTTGATTTTCAACCATGGCCCGATGGCACCATGTCCAGTCCCCAGTTCCGCATGTTGCCATTACCTGGTGTGATGGCTAGGTGCGAAACGACGTGGTGGGGATTGCCTGTGAGTGCCTGTCGCCGCGTTCGCCGCCAGGACGATCCAGGCCGTGCGCCTCCAGGTTGATGCGGATACGGCGGGCGGCGGGTGCCTATCGATAGTTTTTCTTATCCTCCTACCTAGTGCCGGCAGGCCATTGTCAGGCAATCTGAGTCGGCCAAGACTCAAGAGTATAAAAGAAAGAAGATTAGAACGGTTCCATCTTTGCGCGAAAGCCGCTAAAGCGGTTGCAATGCCACTCCAGATTGAACGGAGCCCCCCCATTTGCTCGGCATCAATTCGAATCGAATCAGGCTTTTCGCTCATAGTGCCGCGCAAAGCTGCGGAGGACCAACGATAACCACACACATAATATGAAAATGAACGTTTGTTTCCTTGAAACACGATTTGAAAATAGACTGATGAGGCCATGATGAAGTGGCTGTGCTGTTTGATGCCCAAGGGGGAAACATCCGGGATGCATCCATTGGCCCTAGGGGCCAATGGAACTGGAACAGCCAACATTGCAGCGCATACATTGTCGCTATGCTTTAAAGCCTACCTTTCGTCGGCCCTTTCTCTGCCATGTGATGGATGCATGTATCGATATCAATTGCGAGACGATCCGCTCTTGAAGCAGTGGGCAGAAATAGCTCACTAGTACATACATACATACAAACTGGGGGGGGGGGGTGGCAGAAAAAGAGACAGAATTTCAGACGTAAAGATATGACCTGTCACATGGACGGGAAGAGGCTCATGCAGACGTACACCGGTGATCGCTCGTGCATGTTCGATGCAGCCGAATATGAGACAGACACCTCCAGTCAGGTCTTGTTAAAAAATCCGCTCATCCCGGTCCCATGAGTGTGCTACATTGTAGCCTAAAGGGGATGGTGACGAGCAAAAACTCTGGTTAGCCATGGATACTCGGGGAAGCAGAAAACCATCTCGACTGGGCGTCAAAGATCGCTTAGCCAATAAAATGGCTGGAAAATCGGTATTGGAAAACATTGAGGCAAAAAGACAGGGCCTGAAAAAATGCTGAGCCAAAGAAAGAGCGAATAGCTTGGTGCGTAAGTTGATGGGCTTTGTTTTTTTTTTTTTTTTTTTTTTTTCGTTCTTTCGTCGACATCCTGATTTTTCAAGGTGGCAAGGGCCATCTGTCGCATGTCACTTTCTTGGCGAGAAGGGAAAAAGTAGGAAAGTGAAAGCGCCAAAGTCGTGGTACTTTGAGATACTTGGGTCAGTGCCTCCCGTACGTCTTGTCGTTGATGCCAGGGGGACTTTATACAGGCAATACACTGCAGCGCAGGCAGAGCGCAGGCAGGGCGCAGGCACAGGCAGAGGCACGCACGCACGCACGCATACTGTGCATGCACTCAAGCTTTCTCAACGGCGTCTCCAGATAGCATCAGCCATGCGGGCAACTTTGGCCATCTCTGCTGCGTCATGCACGCGGACCACATCCGCTCCACCATGGACTGCCGCTGCCACTGTGGATGCGGTGCCCCAGATTCTTTGCGATGGCTCTTCTGCAGCGGTTATTTCTCCGATGAAACCTTTACGGCTGGACCCAACAAGCCAGGGCATTTCCGCCAGACCAGGCCAGGTCTTGAGCTCTTCAAAACGTCGCAGAATCTCCAAGTTTTGAGCCGTCGTTTTGGCGAAGCCGATGCCCGGGTCGAGAATGATACGCCAACGACGGATGCCGGCTTCTTCCGCCGCCGCGACTCGTTGTAGGAGCTCCGAGGCTATCGTGGGAATCAAGCCGCCTTTATAGTTGGTATATTCTATCATGGTCTGGGGCGTCCCGCGCATATGCATCAGACATATGGTTTTACCAAGGCGTGCTACCGTGGGAAGCATTTCGGCATCAAGCGTTCCAGCCGAGACGTCATTGACCATGTCAGCTCCGCTGGCGATAGCTCTCGCAGCCACGGAAGACCTGTAAGTGTCCACACTGATGGCGATATTGCGCGCTTCTGGTAGCGATCGAATGAGCTCAATGGCAGGGATGACACGAGAGGCTTCCTCCTCGATAGAAACTTCAGGTCGACCAGGGGCTGTCGACTGTCCGCCTACGTCGATTATGGTGGCGCCACCACGAATATGTTTCAAGACAGTGCGACGGAGATTGTCCAAGTTGTGCTTCCCACCGTCCGAAAAAGAGTCGGGTGTCAAGTTCAGAATGGCCATGACATGTGTTGGCCTGTTGTGAGCTAGGGGAGTAAGATGATGGGTCATGGCACTTATTGGGGTGATGGATGAGAGCGGTTCCCCGGCAGGGAGATCATTCAAATAGTCTGTTATCAATTTCCATGGCCTTGACGGATGAAGCGCTTTCGACGGCACCAATCTGCAGCGAGGCAACATGGCAATGAATGAGTAAGAGGAGAATGTGGTCGAGGGCACAGGAGATGGGCAGGGAGGGTCAAGGCTTACTCTGCTAGAGGCCTCAGGACAAATTCCCGCTCTGGAATGCCGACATGAGGCACGTCCAAGCGGTCGTGGCGTATCACTTCATCTCCGTAGAGTAAAATGTCCAAGTCAATGTTGCGGGGGCCCTTGTCAACGAATTTGCGCCGTCCCAGGTGGTTTTCGATGGACTGAAGTTCGTCCAACAAGGCCAACGGTTCCAGCTCCGTTTCCACCTTTTTTTTGATAATGGGTCGAAGCAAGTGTCAGCGTATGCGGCTTGTAAGGAGCTGGATATCGCGTGATTGAGAGGAGAGGGATAAGGAAAGCAGGAAGGATAATGAGCAGAAAGGCACAAAGGCAGAAGGAAGGAGGAAGAGGGAGGGCGGCAGAAACACACTTCGCAGGCTCCATTCAGGAATCTGTCCTGATCAAGGACGTACATGGGTTCCGTCTCCCATAAACTACTTGTGCGCCTCACGCGTATGCCTCGACGGTCCATCTCGTTGCATGCCTTTTCAATCTCGGCGACTCGATCGCCCAAGTTGCTCCCAAGGGCAATGTAAGCCTTCTTCTTCCGTGGGTCGCCATGGCAGGCGCAGGCAGAGTATGCGCGTTGCGAGGTTGGCGGCGGTGTCCATCGTGGAAGATGACACGAGGCCAGAGATGAAGAAGCACGCGAGGGGCGAGGAGTTGATAGTCCACGACAGTCAGCAGATGGGGCCGGCTGTCTGCGACGTCTGCGCCAGACGGCCGCGGCCCCACGATGCACAATCTGCGAAAGGGAGGGCGCAGACGTGGCGGTGGCGGACAAGCAACGCATTGTGCCGTGTGTACGCATTAGATGCGTCCTGGAAGTCAAGATCAAGATGCAGCCCGAGCCCGAGCCCAAGGCCGTCAGATGCAAAGTCTAGTCGGTCGGCCGCGAAGACTATGGTTTGGGTTCTGGCATCTGGCATCTGGCTTCTGGCTTCTGGCTTCTCGTGTGTGGCCTCGCGCGGCGCGGGCTCGCGGGGCTAGGAATTGCCGGCTCCGCGGTGTGAGCTAAAGAATAAGCTAGTTAAATGCTTGTATATTAGGATGGGTTGGTTCTCCTCTATCTGCTATTTTCCCTCTTCTCATTATAAAGGGTAATAAGGGCTTTACTAGCCCCACTTTCCCTTATAACTAATATCTCCCCTAATAAACTACCCTAAAATATAATAGTATTAACCTAATACCTAGTAACTAATAATATCCTTAATTCTTATTTAGTAAGTCTTTTAAGTTATTATTTCTATTATTTCCTTATTTATTTTTATTAGTTTTTAGCTTTAATCTCTTAAGTTAGGATATAAACTACTTTAAATTATTAATATAGATCTTTTAATAACTTCCCCTACTAACTAGCTTTACCTTATATAATACTAATAAAACCTTTATTACTATCTTTAATAAATAACCCTAAGTCTTATAGAATTTCCTCTTTAACTTTCCCTCCTTATTTATATATTTCTATACTAAACTTCCTACCTTAAATATATATAGATCCTTTAGTTAATTTAAAGATTATTTTAGCTATTTATTTATAATATAATTTCTTTTCTCTTCTCTTTTATCTTATTATTATAAATTTCCCTTTATTATTATTATTTCTAAGTTAGTCTTTCTCTTTAAATCCCCTTTTAAGGTTTTTAGTTCTTCTTTATTATCTTAGTTTTATTTAGTAACTTCTTAATAGAAAGAAAAGGGTTTAAACCCTAGCATTACCTTTACTAAGCTAGTATCTATACTAGCTATATATTAGTTATTTAATATAACTATAATATTTAATAAGGCTTATTACTATAATTCTAGGTTTTTACTATTCCTTTTTAAAGCCTATTTTCTTAGTTAATTCTTTACTAATTATATATTTTATTCTACTAATCTAATTAACTAGGGATATAATACTAGGCTAAATATTATTATAGTGCTATACTTCTTTACTATTTTTATAAAATTTAAATTCTTAAAGTAAGATCTATTATTATAGTATATATTCTAAGGCTATTTAAATATTAATTCCTAATGTTTCTTCTAGGTATTTATAACTATATTACCTATTACTTTAATATATACCTAAGCTATTATAAATTAAGTTATATAATTAACTATAATTAAAATATACTTTTCTCCTATATTAGCCTTTAAAGTAATTAGTTCTAAGTAATTTATAGTAACTAATCTCTATAGTTTAAAAACTATAATATTCCTTAATTAGGCTTATACTAGTTTTACTCCTATTTATTAATATACTAAATATAATTAATAATAATTTTCTATATTACTTATTTAATCTAGCTAGAAATATTCTCCTTATAATCTTTATATTATAATAACTATACTAAAGTGTTCTAAGTTATTATAGGCTTATTATAAAATCCTAGGTATATTAGTTAGTAATATATATACTAATATAGCCTTATTTAGTTCTAGGTAATATAATATATTATCTAAAATCTAGTATTTTAGAGCTTTTTTTCTTACTATTTATTATCTTAATATTAGAATAGTTACTATACTATAGACTAATATTATAACTATCTCTTTATACTATCTAGATTTAAACTATTTTATAAGCTTTATTTTTAAAACCTTCTTTCTATTCTCTTCTAAAGGTTCTTCTTTAAGTAATACCTAATTTATATTTAAAGAGACTTCTATTAGTTACCCTTTTAAAGTAAGTCTTACCTTAACTCCTATTTATTCCTTTAATTTATAAGGTCTAGATCTTAAAGTATTTAGTAATTATAATATACTATTAGTAATCCCTATAATTCTAGTTATATTTAGTTAATAAATATATTTAATATTTAATTCCCCTAGAATATCTATCTATTTTAAGACCTTCCTATAAACTTTAGCTATATTAGCTATTAAGTCTATAATTCCCTTATAGTTAGTGTATAATTTAAGGGAAAATAGTAATATATTTACTAACTATTTTATTTCCCTTAAACTAATTATAATAGCTAGCATTTCCTTTTTTAGTATTAAGTATTATCTTTCTATCTTAAATAAATAATAAAATATCTATATAATAATCCAAATATTACTAAAATTAGTATTAGTTATATTAGTTCTTATTTTTATATTCTCTATCTAAAATAATACTCTACTAACACTAGTTTCTAAGGCATTAGTGGCTAAGTAAAACTATACCCCTAGCTTTACCTTAAAAGTAGTATTCTTCTAAATATATTAATAAATTATTCCTAGAGCTAATTTTACCTCCCCTATTTATATTAGTAATATCTTTAATATTTCCTTAGTCTAAATAAATAGCTTTCTTAATTTAGTTATTTTTAGTATATTCTTAAAGAATACCCTTTTAATAATATTAACTAAGTCTACCTATTCTAAAATAAACCTCCTTAAAAAAGGTATTAAATAGATAAAACCTAGGATATTATTCTAAGTCTTTAGTAAATAATTCTAAAAATACTTATATATATTATTAAATTAGTTCTAGTATTTCTATATAGATTTAATTAATCCCCTAGCTATTTTAAATCCTATATACTCTATATTATTAGTAAATAAAATAGTTTTCTTTCTATTAAGGCTAATTAAAGCCTATACTACTTAGGGTAGGTATTAGTATTTTATAAAGTTAAAGTAATCTTATTATATCTCTAAGCCCTAGTTATAGTTATCTATATAAATACTAAAAGAAGTATTAATATTTTCTATATAGCTAAGAATAAATACTAGCTCTAATCTATTCTTAAAATATAGAGGTCTAAAAGTAATATCTCTAAATTAAGTGTAAGTTTCTAGAGATCCTATTAGTTCTTAAGCTATATTATTATAAAACTATATACTATTTAGTTCTAAAAATACTATTAAAAACCTATAAAAAGGGTATACTTTAATTCCTTAAAATCTATTTACTATATTTAATTTTAACTTAATCTTTAGCCTTTTATAATATATAGAGTTAATATTAGCCTCTATATTATAATAGGGATACCTAATTTATCTTATCTTTTAATTAATATTTTTATAATTATAAACTATTTAAAAATATTATATTCTTTTCTTACCTTTCTTCTTTTTTATTCCTTTCTTTTCTTTTTTTTAAGGTTTTTTTATAAAAATTATAAGTACTATCTAATCCTTACCTTCTTTAAATATTAACCTAATTCTCTTTATAATAGGGAATACCTTATTAGTAAATTATTTTTAAACTATACTATACTTATACTATTTCTTTCTCCTAGGTTTAGTGCCTAAAATTAAGGGTATATAATATTATACTAAATCTATTATATAAATATTCTCTAAGCTAAATATAAAACACTTTTAATAAGTATAATATAGTTTCTTAATTAAAAGTCTCTATACCTTTAATTCTACTATATTCCCTAACTATATACCTAATTTATTAAACTATACTATAATTATTAAGTCTAGGGTATTTATAAAAAGTTAATTTAAATTAATATTCTAATATCTTACTAAATAATTTTTCTATTTTATTATCCTATATATATTACTTTTAGGTTAATCTTTACTAGTTCCTTAAAATACCCCTTAATTTTCACTAGTTTTATAGGATACTCTATTATTATATTTATTATAAATTAAACCTTTTTTTTCTTTTCTTTCCTTATTTCTTTTATTTATATTATAGTTAAAGTATTTAAAAGCTCCTTATTTAAAAGTTCCTTTAGTAACTATCCTATTTTCTCTAAATATAACTCTAATATATTTAAGGGTATAGATCTTAGTATTAAAAATAAGTTTAATTTATTATCTAATCCCTATAATATTAGATTATTACCTTTTAATACCTATTTATAATCTTTAATAGTTATTAAATTCACTACTTTATTTATAATTTCCTATTTATTAAACCTTATATTATATTCTATTAGTGCTTCTTTTTTAGTATTCTAATATTTAAATGCTAATTCTATATATAGCTCCTACTATTATACCCCTAAGTTTTATAAGTTTAAATTATAATATTATTTAACTATATATAACTTTATTTCTATTTCCTAAGCCTTTATTCTCCTATTAACCTAATTCTATACTACTTTTTATTCTCTTTCTAATCCCTTACTAGTTTTCTCTACCTATAAATTAATATTAAGTTATTTAATTATAGTTACTCTTTTTCTAAACTATCTATATTATCTCTATCCTAGTCCTCTCTTAATATTCTCTAGTTTATTTTTATAAATAAGTAAACTTTTTTATTTAATATTTATAGTAACTTCTCTACCTCTTTTAATATTTTTTAGTTATTCTTTAGAAACTTAAATATTATCTTAGGTTAAGTTCTTTTTAGTAAACTTCCCTTTTTCTTCTATTTAAATAGATTTAAATATAGATAAATTAGGATTACCTAACTTTTCCTACTAATACCTATAATACTTAGCTTATCTTTACTATAATTCTCTATAGCACTTATATGCCTTAACTAACCTCTTTTTAATAATAAATTCTATTATTATTATACTAGTATAATATAGCATTTTACTAATACTAGAACCCCTCCTACTATAATCTAAAGATAAGTATAGTATATAATAGTATGCTCTAAATTATTAGCTATTCTAATTAGTTATAGTTATCTTAATTATATAGTTAGAAAACTATTATTTACTAAATATCCCTTATTTACTAAGTCTATACTAAAACCCTTATTTAATAAAACTAAATTATATTAAAGACTCTCTATATATACTATAATATACCTAAGAGTATTATATATTTATTTATCTAGCTTTGCTATATTATTATAGGCTATAACTATATTTATAGACCCTATTATAGTATAATCTAAGTTACTAACACTTACTAGGGTTTTCTAAGGGAAAACTATATTATAAAATAAAGATACTAAATATATAAATATAGCTTTAGTATTATTACCTTTTAATTTTCTCCTATATTATATTAAATAGCTTATTTAGTATTTAATAATAGAAGTAAGTTAGAGAAGTTATAATATACTAACTATAATATTTATATTCTTTAGTTATTACCTAATATTAAATTATAGTATATTATACTTTTCTATAGCCTTAATTTTCTCTAAGGCTAATTTCTTCTTTAGTTCTAGTATTATATTCCTAATGCCTAAATTTACTTTAAGAACTATAGGAATTATTAGAATTATTCCTATTTCTCCTTAATTCTATCTAATTAAATTAACCCTTATTATTAATATATTTCTAGTTCCTATAAATTATTCTAAATATAGCCTTAAAGCTAGTAATAATCTTTAGAATTCTTATTAAGATATTTTCCCTAATATCTAGGAAGTTATCTAAGAATCTATTATTTTATCTTTATTTAAATTAAGAATCTCTTTAATTTATCTCTAGAAAACCTTATTTAATTATATAGTTAACCTACCTAAAATATTAGATTTTCTTAGAGTTTTTACTAACTTTATTTTAGTTACTTTTATTAAACCTAGAGTTACTACTAATAGTTTTAATATACTCCTATTCTAATTTATTATTCTTATATTAATAGTAGTAAGTACTCTTTTAATATCTTTATTTATATCTTTTATAAATAGTAGCTAATATTTCCCTATTATTACTTTATAATCTAAAGGTAAATAATAAGACTATCCCTTTAAATAACTAAATAGTATTTAATAAACCTATTTAGTTAGAGATTTACTACCTCCCTAAGCTACTACTTTAATATAGTTAAATAGTATTACTATTATTTCTAACTTCTTTTATTTAGCTTATTCTATTCCTATAAAGTTTATAGAAAGTATTAATTTTTAGGTATTAATTTCTTTATATCTATTCTTTTTTATTTAAGCTAAGTTTTATACTTACTACTCTTTTCTCTAGTTAAAGTCTTTACTTAAATATTCTCCTTTTTAGCTATAATTATAGCCTATATAACCCTATTAGCTATAAAAGAAACACTAGAAAAAATCTAGATCTATATTATTTCCTATAAAATATACTCTATTTTAAGGTCTTAAAGGGCCACTATTCCCTATCTTATATCCTAACCTAAATTATCTATATAGCTTCTAATTCTAAGTTAGAGCCTATACTTAAAATGCTTTAAGCTAAGTAATAAGTTCTATTAGCTATTTATCTCTTTTCTTCTATTATTTATTTTAGTATTTTAAAATAAGTTATAATAAATTATTTTTACTACTTAGATAATCTTTATAAGGTTAAGTAATTTTCTCTTTTATAGATATTTAGTAATTCTATAGAATAACTATTAGGTTACTTATAGTTAAGTTCTTTAAAGCTATACCTCTATTCTATTTATCTAATATAAATAATCTATTAAATACTTACTTTTATAGTCTTTAATTTATCTCTTTATTTACTATATTATTAATAAAGTTTATTAATAGAGCTTATTTAGTATTTAAGTGTACTCTATTTACTAATTTTTCTACCCTTTTTATATATACTAATAAAGTCTTACCTAACTCTCTTTTAAAGTAAAAGGCTTCCTATTAAATAGTAATCTTAATATATAGGTTTAGTTTCTTAAATTTTTTAATAAACTTCTTAACTAATATATCCTATTATTAATCCTTATAGTTTAAATTATTAAACTATACTTTTACCTTACTTTAAAGGCCTTATTAAAAATAGTAGTATAATAAAGTATCTATATATTTAAAATAGCTAGCTATAGCCTCTATAGCTTAGTAATATTCTATATAGTTCTAAGTAGAACTATTTTTTAAAAGGCTACTAAAGGTAAAACCTCCTACCTAATTCTAACTATATATACTAGGGGCAAATATTATTAAAAGTTATTAATAAGTATTCTAAATAAGTAATAAATTCTACTTTTATTATAATTTAGTATTAGTAGTAGTAAAAGGTAAAGATAAAGTAAAAGTAAAATTAGGGAAGTTAACTTTTTTAGAGCTATTAGGAAAAAGTATTAGGAATAAAGCCTATAATTCTACCTCTCCTAAAGAATTTAAAGAAGACTTTATAGTAGTTATAAGTTCTTAATATTATAAATCTAGTAATAGAAAAGAGAATAGTTCTTATTCTAACTTCTTTTTTTAATATCTATTATATAGAAATACTTTTCTAGGGCTTATAGGGCTTATAGTTACCTATTATAAGCCACTAGGGCTAGTAAATAAAACTATTAGAATATTAGCTTAATTAGATGCCTTTCTCTTTATTACACTACTTAGATTAAAGAATATAGAAATAAGAGACATAAGATAAAAAAAGAAATTAAAAAATTTTAAGAAAGAAAAAGGAAGAGAAGGAAGGTTATAGAAAAAAGAAAAAGGTTAAAGGAAAAGTTCTACTACACATTATAGTTATAAGGAATAAGATTTAAGCAATCTTCATTAATTATTAGCAACTGCAGCCATTAATCTCTATAATCTCTTAATTCTCTAATTCTATCCTTGTAATTATTATTATAGTTATTATTGTTCCGTTGTGTTGCTCTATTATTCTATTATCTTCTATATCCCCTAATTAAATCTCACTTCCTTCCTAATTTAGCTAACCAGTTCCTTCCTTCCATTACTTCCTAAGCAATCCGTAAATAAAAAGCAATTAATCCCTTTAAGCAACCTTCCCACTAACTATTCCTTCCTTCTATTACTTATCTAGCAACCTTCCTTCCATTCTTAAATCCATTCTCCTAATAATATAAAAACAACACTTATTATTTATTAAATAAAGTCCTTCCTACCTTCTATCTAATCCCTTTAGTATTCTTACTATTTTTATACTAACTTATTAATATATTTAAGATCTATAAAATTACCTCTATTAAGAATATATTATTATCCCTCTACTCTACTTAGAAGCTATAAACCTTTTATAGCTAAAATAAGCAATTTAGTAATACTATAGTTAGAGATATATCTACCTATTTTATTTATTTTTATAATTAAATCTTCTATATAACTATATAATATTTAGTTAATTATAATCTAAACCTTTATTTAATATAAAATTTATCTAACTATAGGTAATATAGGTATAACTACTTTAATAGTAAATAAATAAAGTAATTACTAAGATTACCTTATTAAGTTATTATATTATTACTTATTTGCTTTAATAATAAAATATTCTAGAAGTAGGATTCCTCCTATCTATAGGTTCTCTAAAAATATCTATTTAAGGTTTATATTTTTATTAATAGCTAGTAAACCCTAAATAATTATAGCTATTAATACTATTACTTAAATATTAACTTATTTAGTAGCTTTAAATAAATTATCTAAGAAGCTATAGTTAACTAATTTAATTTAAATATAGTTTAATAAGGTGCTTATAGTATATATAAAAACTAAATAGTATTAAAGAATATTATATATTAAGTATTTATAAATAGCTAAAGGGATAATATACTAAATTTATTTAATATACTAATAATAAATAGCTTTTTTTATAGAATATAGGTTAATTTCCTACTATAAGAAATTATATTATCCTTACCTTTTCTCTTTTATAATTAAGCTAGTTACTCTACTTAAAAAGAAAAGGAGGATTAAACTTATTATAATTTTAGTAATTATATTAATTTATTTAATAAAGCTAAAGCACTAATATTAAAAAGATAAGAAATAAAAAAGGAAAAAGAAGATTATTCTTATTATTATTAAATTATTAGAAATATATAGAATAAGTATAAATAAAGTTAATATAAAAGAAAAGAAATTCTATATAACTTTATATAACTAAAAGAATAAAATCTATCCTTAAGGTAAGTTAAAAGTAAATAAATTAACTAATAGTTAATATAGCTATTAATACTATTTATCTTAGTTTATTATAACTATTAATACCTATTAATATTTCTCTAATTATATTATTCTTTATATTCTTATCTCCTTATTATAGTAATTTTCCTATTTAACTATAGAAGAACTTTCCTAATTTCTTAATTTAACTATAGAAGAATTATTTAATTACCTAATAATTTAACTATAGAAAAATTGTATTATTTAGTCTTTTTTATTTAACTATAGAAGAACACTCCTTCTTATATTAACTTAACTATAGAAGACTTATATAATTTATTATTTAACTATAGAAGGACTATTTTCCTTATATTAATTTAACTATAAAAGAATTGCTATAAATAATATTAATATCCCTCTAAATCATTAGAAATATATACTTAATTAAAGGAAATTATATAAAATAAGACTAAAGGTCCTAGTCTTATTACTATAAAGAATAAGCTAGTTAAATGCTTATATATTAGGATAGGTTAGTTCTCCTCTATCTGCTATTTTCCCTCTTCTCGTCATAAAGGGTAATGAGGGCTTCACCAGCCCCACTTTCCCTCATGACTAATATCTCCCCTAACAGAGCCCACCCGACAGACCAGAGCCGACGGACCAGCCCACCAGCAGACCCGATAGAGCCGACAGACAGAGCCGACAGACAGAGCCGACAGACGAAAGCCGACGGACCAGACCACCAGACCCAGCAGACTGGACCCGACAGCAGACCAGCAACCCTGCCACCCACCAGCGTGACGTCTGGTGTGTGTCTGTCTGCCTGCCTGCCTGCCTGGCTCACCCAACAAGCTCTCCATGCTCGCTCCAAGTTGTCCCTCGGCTGCTGACTTCGCCCCCGCCCGCCCCCTCAAGCCGCCAATGCCGACCACGGGCCTCTCAAATGCTCCCAGCGCAGCCGACGCGAGTCCTGAGTCCTGAGTCCTGCCTGCATGTGGTCGGCCGCTTGCCTCTTGAGCCTCGGCAAAGCCCAGACAAAGCTCTGGCCCAGTGCGATTCTCGGCCCGTCATTGGTCAGCCGCCACGCCAGCCAGGACACTAGACCAGACAAGACGGTGCGTGTCTGGTCGAACAATTCACGGTCATAAAAAGCATCTTCTCATCTTTGCATTCCCTTTTATCCCTTGGTGATTCCCTCCCTTCCTGCTCTTATCCAATTCCTCTATTCTGCCTTCTGCCTTCTTCCTCTTCCTTCACCACTCCTCGTCTGCTCTCTGCTCTCTGCTCTATCCCTCGCCGAGAGCGTCTACTCATCATCAAGCGATTCCAACTATCAACCTCAGACAAGATGGCTTCTCCTCGTAAGTACCGGCTCAAAGGGCCCAGCCAAAGGGTCCAGCCTAGAATAAAAGCGAACAGAGACAGAAATAGAAGCTGACGTGTTGCTGCTTTTCATTTCTTCATCCATATATAGAGCAGATTCGGACACCCATTACCGAGCTATTCAACATCAAGCATCCCATCCTGCTGGCCGGCATGAATGTTGCCGCCGGTCCCAAGCTGGCGGCTGCTGTGACCAATGCTGGCGGCATGGGCGTCATCGGCGGTGTTGGCTACACCCCCGACATGCTGCGCGAGCAAATTGCAGAGCTAAAGGAGTATCTGACCGACAAGAAGGCCCCTTTTGGCGTTGATTTACTGTTGCCCCAGGTTGGCGGCAATGCGCGAAAGACCAAGTACGTCCAGGTTCCCGAGAAACCCGGTTGAAGCCACTTCTCTTCCGAGCCCTTCTTAAACCACGCCCCCCCCCCCCCCTTCTTTCTGCATCGGGAGGGCGCACGCGCGCGCCTTTTTCTCTTGTTACATTTTTTCCTTGCACCTTGCAGCGTCGCATGCCATTTCCCATCTGTGCAATGTGTTTCTTCCTCTCATTATGATGCTGCGATACGTTGCTGACAATTGAACCTTTTGCTCCCTCGTCGCAGTTACGACTACACCAAAGGCAAACTCGATGAGCTCGTCGACATCGTCATCGAGTCAGGCGCCAAGCTCTTCGTCTCGGCTGTCGGAGTTCCCCCCAAACATGTCGTCCAGAAGCTCCAAAAGGCCGGAATCCTGTACATGAACATGATTGGCCACGTCAAGCATGTCAAAAAATGTCTTGACCTCGGCGTCGACATCATTTGCGCCCAGGGTGGCGAAGGTGGCGGCCATACCGGTGACATTCCCACCACCGTTCTTATCCCCGCCGTTGTCGACGCCGTCAAGGGCCACAAGTCCCCCGTCTCTGGCGGCCCCGTCCAGGTCGTTGCCGCCGGCGGCATTCACAACGGGCAGCTCCTCGCTTCTGCTCTCATGATGGGTGCCAGCGGCGTCTGGGTCGGCACCCGCTTCATCTTGACCGATGAAGCCGGCGCTCCCAAGGCCCACAAGGATGCCGTCCGCACCGCCGGCCACGACGATAACGTCCGAACCATCATCTTCACCGGCCGCCCCATGCGCGTGCGCAACAATCCGTACATCAATGACTGGGAGACCAACCGCACCCAGGAGATGAAAGAGCTCGTGGCCAAGGGTACCATTCCCTACGAGGTCGATCTCGAAAAGTACATGGGCGGCGATTCCGCCCCAGAGCACAGCAGTGTCGACGGCTACAGCAGCGACGCCCCCGGCGACGCCGACGACGACGTTGACGATCCTCTTGAGCAATTCCGACCGTTTCTCATGGGCAAGTGCGCTGCCGTCGTCAATGAGCAAAAGTCCGCCAAGGCCGTCGTAGACGAGTTCGTCAATGACGCCGTCGCCTGGATCAAGAAGGGCAACCAGATGATTGCCAAGCTATAACGAGTAAACGAGAATGAACTAAGAGGAATAAGCTACACAAATATACAACATGTACTTGGACCTAGGATTGTTGAATATGGGAAAATCCTGCGAATCAGTATAGCGGTGGTATATCCCTCATGTACGATAGTCATGACCTGATGTTTTTTTCTTTCTTTCAATGATGTGTAAACTATGTCGAATCAAACTCGAGTTTCAAATAAAAAACAATATATATATCAAAAAGCCAGTTTCCGATTCGTCTACATGCCTCGACGTAAGTTTGAAGAGAAATAAACGACGACTTAGGTTTACAAGTTTACGGTGGGCACTAAAACAAACGTCTATTTCTCATACCATTCTATTTATTTTTCTTGTTCCATTTCCTCGCACCTAGCATATTCACAAGAAAGTAGAAGAAGAAGCAGAAGGAAAAGCAAAAAAAAAGAAAAAAAAGAAAAAAAAAAAAGAATAAAAGAAGAAGAAAGCAGAAAAAGGCAGAAAAAAAGTTTGCATATGCCAGCGTGGGCAAAAAACACAGAACCACAAGGACGAAAAGAATAGGTCCGCGCCGCCAGAAACCTATATCGTGAGAGCCTCATCTTGATCGGACTCAAATCCCTCATGTATACACTACCCAAGCAATATGCTCACCTGGGTACTTCTTTTACGTCCCCATCTACTCTACTCATTTCCCTCCACAAACACAAGGCCAGACTTCTATGCCGATTGCCAAATTGCCAACACGACTGCATGACCATTTGCTGCCCATCAGCTTCTACAGCAGAGCACAGCATATAAAAAAAATAACAAATGACGAAAGCGGGGGAAAAAAAGAACAAGAATAAGATCAAGAATGATGGGCTACACTTGGAGTACGTACATGCCAGAGACAGATTGGCTTTTCGGATATCCAGGACGACTTTTTTCTCTAAAGAAAAACTGGGAAACGCCTCTCAGCTACCGAGGTAGTCGCGAATGGCGCCTTGTAGCCGCGTGGCTCCTTCGCCAAGGACGTTGCTAAGGTTCTCCAGGTCGTCGCTAGCAGTGATGCCAAACTTGCGTACAAAGTCTTTGGCGGCGGATTCGAGGTCGCCGTATTCCTCTTCGACATCTTCCTCGGGTCGACCAAAGTAGGCATTTGACGAGATGGCTGTGGCTCCTTCGAATCCCTGCAGACGCGTCTTGGCTTCCGTCTGGGCGTTGGGGTCGAATGCTCCCTTGCCAAAGTATTCATCCGACGAAATACCCTTTTGAGCGCCAAATTTGCTTCGTGCGTAGTTTTCTGACTCGTCTTTTTTTTTTTTGCTACTGTTAGCATATAGGAGAAGACTGGGAAGCTGAAGACAAAACTAGGAGTCGCGGAAGACCAGGTTGGCAGTAATAAGACGAGGAGTGTTTCATACCATGAGAAGCCTTGACTGGTCCAACGGAGCCAAATCCATCGGAATTCTTCTTGGGGGCAGCTTGAGTTGCCGCCTTCCCACCTCCAACCTGTCCGAATCCGAGACGGGCCATACCCATGCCCAGCCTCTCCACTTCGGCGTTGGACTTTTGCCGCGTATGAGAGCTAGACGCGCCTCGTGAAGTAGTCATAGGCGTGGGTGATAAAATAGCCGCGGCTCCAGAGGACTCCTTGGCAGATTCTTCCTCGGCCTCGGGATCGTAGCCAAGCTTTGCAATTCTCTCGGCTTCCTCTTTAGCCTTCTTCTCGGCCTCATCAAAGTCGATGATATCGCCAGTGACCTTCTTCGCACCAAGTTTCTGTGTCTTCTTTGCGCCGAGAACATTGACTTTCTTTGGTCCGCCGGTAGTGGTAGTCTTGCGAAGCGCGGCTGAGGTGGTGACACGACTGGCGGCTGGCTTTGACTCTCCAGTAGTAGGCTTGGCAAGAGGCGAGGCCGATCGAGTACCTTCCTTGCCGTTGCCTGCGTTCAAGAAGGGAGATGGGGTACGACCAACAACTGGAGGTGTTCCAGTCCGCGAAATAGGCGGTGTCGGGCGTTTGATGGAGGGCTTGTCCCAGGAGGAGAAGAAGTCATCCTCGGGCTGCCCAGAAGGAGTCGCAGAGCCATCATCAGTGCCGTCGGTGATGATAACTTCGTTGGGATATCTGCTCAGTCACAATTAGTCTAAATCAAGATGGAAGAAAACAAAAAAAATCCCCGTGGCCGATCATGGATTGGAAGATGACGAACTCCTTGGCGTCACGTGCAGCTCGGCGCTTGAGCTCGTCCTTGTATTTCGTCGCTGCGGAAGACTGGTACTTTGTCTTGGAGTCTTTGCTGTTCAAGGCTGCAGTTCCCCCATTCTGCTGAAAGAATTTGGTGGCAGATTCGTTACCACCAACCTTCATCACGCGCAGCTGGTCCCACTGCCATTCTATAGCCCACAAGTCAGACTAGACCTCTATGCAGAGCATAGGGAGGGGGAGGGAGAAGCGGTAATGCAGCATTGACATCATTTTTCAAGGATATACGCACGGTCCAAGTTTGTCGATCGCACGAATGAGATATGGACGCCCAGGTTTCGATGGTTGGACGAGCAGTCCAAGCAAAGGTAGATTCCAAATGGCACCGACGTCCAAGTTGGATTCTTTTGGCCGCAGTCGAAGCAAATCTATGAAAGACGGTGTCAGTCTAGTCGCGCATTAAGATAGAAAAGCCCTCGCCCTAGAACCTACTTTATTCGCCGGTTTCGACTTAAGCTTCTCAAAGATTTTGAGCGATTGCTGCTTGGTGGCCAGGCCGCTCATATTGGGCAGAAACAGGGGTCGACGCTCCTTCGTTCTGCAGGCAAGGGGAGATATGAAGCAGAGAGAAATAACAGGCGTGCTCGAGATACGCGGGGCCGGTCGATTGCGATGGCCAATGCTGTGCCGAGACGACAAAGCTGGTTCAGATCAGTGCGAAGTCCAGGTAGATAGATATGGATTATGTCGTTCTCAGGAGACATTGATGGATGGATGGCAGGATGAGGGGCGGCGATTTGGTAAAGTGGCATATCCAGGGCGCTAGCCTGGATTGGGTAATAAGACTTCCGGGGCCCCACATCTGCCATTGGGTGCAAAAAGTCGAGCTGTCAGTCGTCACATGGTCGGCGGGAGCTCGAATGCCGCAGTCTTTGAAGTCTTGACAGCCCGCATGCCTATGTGATTTTCTTTTTAGAAGTCCCTTTTTCTTTTTTTTGTTCTTTTTCTTTTTCTTTCACATCCTAGGGACGCTCAATAATGGCAGTGGACCACATTCGACGATGAAGCTCACCACCTCACCACTGCTCGCCATCCGACCCACGAGATTATGCGCCGCCCTGGTGGCTTCAAACTCGGTGCGATGCGCCGCGCAACGACAACATCGCTCGCATGCCACACACAATGACCCAGCGTCAAGCGGCACTCCGACTTCCAAGCGCCGCAGTGTTACGCCGTTTAACGATAACGGCTATGTTCCGTGGAATCAGCTGTCCGCCGCGGAGAAGACGGGACGCGCAACGCAACAAACCTTTAACTTTGGCATTATCCTAATCGGAGTGGTACTCACTGTAAGCGGTTTCTTTTGTACATATGAGCAACGCAAAGAAGGAAGAGATGAAGGAGAACCAGAAGAAGGGGAACCAGAAAAAAAGGAGAAGGAGAAGCAGAAAAAAATATATAAGAAGGTAGTGGGTTTCGATGGAACACTGTATACTGACCGCGTCAGGGCGCTGCCGGATATTTCATGTGGACAGATGTCTTTGCCCCGGATAGCAAAACCAACCACTTCAACCGGGCTGTTGACAGGATCAAGAAGGACCCTCGGTGCATCGAGATCCTGGGCGATTCGAAAAAAATCATGGCCCACGGAGAAGAAACTGCGAACAAATGGCGGAGAGCAAGGCCTGTTGCGTAAGACACGCTGCGCGCGACACCCCCGACGCTTCTTCATAAAAAACGAAGATCAAAACAGAGAAGGCAAAGAGAAAAAAACATGTTCATTTTCTAACTACAAGTTTGCGTGTACAGATCGACTGAACGAACAGACCAGCAAGGCAATCAGCATCTCGTGATGCATTTCCATGTACGTTCTACATGGAGGGCGACTGATAGATTTGTTATTCACGCGTCAAGGTTCTCAACTAATTTCTGGTGTTATTTTTGATTCCAGGTTGACGGTCCTTTACGAGACGGCATCGGTCAATTACACATGATCAGACGACGCGGCCAATCGGACTACGAGTACAAATATCTGTTTCTCGACGTCAAGGGCCACGAGAGAATTTACCTCGAGAATGCGGCTTCGTCAGAGAACCCGGCCAAGCGACAGTTCAGTCTCTTTGGAGTGAAGTGGTGAGAGTGGAATGGTGTGGAAGTCTGGGTTATTCTTTGGCAGATGAAGGCACATGACGACATGAGGCTCGAGGTATTTGAGAAGCGTATGCTTGTAATGTAGGTGCTCTGGGGTTTAATTGCGCTCAGGAAGATTGTCTTTTCGGATTTGCGATTGTACATAGGATACCAGACTCGCATACAAAGCTTTGGGTCATGCCCGATGACTATGAGGGCCAGGAGTCTGACCACATGTCAGCGTTAGGAAACCATAGGATGTTGAATTATGCTGGAAGCTCATCGAGCGTTCGTATTCATCCGCAGGTCACCACCGACGAGCCGATTTTTTTTCTTTCTTTTTATTTTTCACTTTTTGTTCTTTTTTTGTTCCTCGTCTGCATCGTACTGAAACGGCTTCTTCGTCATCAAACACACACCAATCTCCTCTTCACGCCGGCCATAAAAGCAATCACGTTCATTCTCTGACTGTGCAGGCACAAAGGAGAAGGAAAGCGACATGGCAGTACGGATATGAAACATCAGTGCTAGATGTTCTGCCAACGGTGAGTCCGCCCCTGTGATGGCGGTTCACGGAAAAGACATTAACAGATGGTAGTCTGCCAGGCGCAACGCATCTCCGCCGCCGACACCCGTAGCTCCTTGGCCTCATGCAGCTAGTTTCTGCAATAGATACGTAATAGTTATTATTTCTCTTGTACAAGTACTGGGCAGAGAAGCTTACTCGGTAGCCTGATGCAGCAATGAAATCAAGCCGGGGCGTTTTTTTTACAGTCCCAAAAAACCCATGGTGCAAAACATGGTTCGGAATTTCCTCTACCGGCCTGGTCTTTTTCACCGGGCCGGGACCAAGAAAAAGGAGAAAGACAATGAAATACTCGCAAGACATTCCCAAGTGCGCGCGGTCTTTTTGATATTTCCTTGTTATATGAGCCGTCGATGCAATGTAGCTACGGTCCCCCTGTGGATTATACATCTGTACATACATATGTATATATACATGTATGGATATATGTATGTAGGCATCTACACATCCAGACAAATCTACACCGTCACCGCGCCACCAGCCACCGTTAAAAAGCAACCTCCTGACTCGAAAAGCTCTGGTTACTTCCCTTTCGCCGTCGCATTTCACTCAGCCCTCGCGCCTCCTCCTCCTCCCTCTCCTTTCTCTGTCCTTTTGACATCCGATAAAAACCGCGTTTCAGCGGCTGCAAGGTCGACGGCTTTGAGCGAAGTGCATACTATGCGTGGCTTGACATGTACATCCTGTGTACCTCTTACCGGCGGGAGTGAA
Organism: Claviceps maximensis; assembly: GCA_018360255.1. Lineage (NCBI taxonomy): Eukaryota > Fungi > Ascomycota > Sordariomycetes > Hypocreales > Clavicipitaceae > Claviceps > Claviceps maximensis. The sequence goes on from SRPZ01000017.1 coordinate 72,079, forward strand.
GGGGGGTTAAGACGGGGTTATACTCTGCGTTCATCCTGGTTTTCCCTGGCGCACGTGGCCGGGTCTTTTAGCTGGGTAGTGAGGGTTTTTATTTTTATTTTTATTTTTATTTTATTCATGTTTATATCCTTTTTTTTTTCATGTTTTTTTCTTTTTAATTAACCGCGTAGGGTCATTTTTTAATGGACCGACACGTGGTTCTCACTCTAGGGCCAGAAGCCGCGGCTACGAATCCTTGATTTTCATGGCTGGGACGGGCGGTCTTTCTCCGTGTAAATCACGATTGAGAGGGGGACTTGGCTTGGCAGCGAGGTCATTCAGCATGATGTTAGCCCTCATGTCTGCGTCTGCAGCAAAGCAGCATATCTCTTTTTTTTTTTGTCAAGCCTTTTTTCTCTTCTCTTGATTCTCTTGATTCTATATGATGTCATGTTATGTTCTGTTTTTCCAGTTCCATCTCTGCATTAATCAGGCGAGTCTTGTAGTTTTATTTATTTATTTATTTTGCTCTCCATTTTTAGGGGGCGAGAGGGAGAGAGGTCGTGAACCAGTCGCTGCCTGACAACGATTGCATGAGGTTTGATATGCGCGCATATACATATGATATGTACATCATGGATCATGGATCATGGATGAGATGTATGTATGTATGTATGTATGTATGTACATACACCAAATACTCATGTCATCCCACTGTACATATATGTATGTATGTATTTGTTTTTCAATTCCCGCCTGACTGCCGAGTGCCCCTCTTGTTCTCTCCCCTCTCGTGGCGGTCCGGGGTTGTCTCCGGCCGATGGAGCAGGCGTCGGCTCGCTCGGGCGTCGGTGGCTTGACGGAGAGAGAAAACAAGTTGAGCTTTGGGGGGGGGGGGGTCGATTCCGGATCCGGGCTCTTCTCACGGCTGCACACTCTCGAGATGCCAGCATCCATCCATCTTTGTTCGGCATCCAACATTTCAACGTTGAGCAGTCAGTGCACGTCAACAGACCAGACCAGACCAGACCAGCCAGACCAGCCAGACCAGGGCTACTCGGCCCACCCCCACAGACTCGAAATCGGCTTGACCAATCAGGCAAATGACGCGTCAATATCAATTGCCACCAGCCGGGCCAGCTGGCAGCAGCCAGGTGCCAAGCGCCAGGCACCGGGTGCCGCACCCCGGGATTTGCCAGGCCAGGCCACACACAGTGGGTGTACAATCTACCCCTTAAATGATCTAACAACTCTACATACTCCGCCGCTCCTACGCTCCCCTACTACCCCTACTACCTAGCATTCTAGCATATATAATCTTAGCTAAAGGGATTAGTAGGGGTATTTAACTAGACCTAATCTAATTAGCTAAAAGTCTCTAGCAAGGCCCCCTATAAGTAGAAGTGTTAGATTATTTAAGGGATAGATTATATAATCTATTCCTTAAATAATTTTACACTTCTATATATAGGGGGCCTTGCTAGGGACTTTTAGCTAATTAAATTAGGTTTAGTTAAATACCCCTACTAATCTCTTTAGCTAAGATTATATATATAAGAATGCTAGGAAGTAGGGGGGCAAGGGAGCGTAGGAGCGTAGCGGAGCCTGTAGAGTTATTAGATCATTCAAGGGGTAGATTGTATGTATGTACATGCACCTTACCTGGGTGCGCATCGAGGTCAGTCAGTCTTGTCCATGTTACAACCTGTCGACTCATGAGCAGAAGCGTGTACAGTACCACAGTACGTGCATATCCCACAGGATAATGCGGCCAATGTAATGTTGCACGCCTCACCATTGTCATGCTGCGGACCGATTTTTATTTTTTTTATTTTTTTTTTATTTTTTTTTTCCACAGCAGGGGGCCGCGATGCTTTCCCTTCCCCCGCAAGTTGTCTCATTCCCCGTGTGTGGGCCGACTGAATTTGCATCACGACGTTTCGGTCCCAGCTATTGACGGTTGGCCATTGACGACTCTGACGATTGGTGATTGACGGATGAATCGCCATCGAGATACGACCCCAAACTTATTTCGTTTCGACTTTAGTCACCGCTGCATGTTTGCTCGCGCCTGTCACAAAAAAAAAGAAGAAGAAAAAAATCATCCCTACTCCCCCCCCCCCTTCCACATGCAAGCCATCAAGCCACCAGGTAGTGAGTGAGTCGAGCGCCCTTCCACCGTGCACCTTGGCACGGCCGGCTTCCCCCGTCAACGAAAGACTAAAAAAAAAATGGCTCAGAACATGTTCCGTGCGGTATGTATGTACATACTAGACAGCATGCACGCACAATGGATTCGGGTAATTCCGAGCAAAAAGCCTGCCATACAACCTTTGTGTGTGTGTGTGTGTGTGTGTGTGTGTTTTATAAGAAATAAGAAAAAACCGCGGCAGAATTTCGTGTGCATTCCCAGGCGCATATGTCCGCGACGTGAGTGAAGAAAAATAAAGTACAGAATAAAGGGACCGGCCGGGTGGGCAGTTTTTTGAATTCCGCCGGAACCCCTGTTCATCCAACGAGGCAAAACCCGGCCCGCATTGCCATCGATGCAATGTGCAATGTGCTAGTGCCATGTCCAATGTCCAATGTCCCCTTTATTTTCTATTTATTTATTTATTTTTTTGTCCCTCGGCGCGGCGTCACGCGACGTCTATTGGGCAGTCAACTCCCGCACATACACAGCCTGGGGCATCTACAGCAGCAGCCAACTGGAAGAGAAGGGGGGGGAAAGGACCAGCCAGAGAGGGAGAAACAGGAATAACACGTATGGAAACTACAGGCTTTCTCTCAACTCGCACGACCCATGAAAAACCCAAGACCCTGTTGTTTATATAAACTTGATAGCCTAGAATGATCTTAAAAGAAAATAAGAATAAAAAAAAGGAAAAAATAGAAAAGAAAATGTTATTCCGGCGTGTGCGGTGGCTATATGTTTCAGAAACTCCCACCCTAACACAACGAACAACATGCGACAACGGCCACACGAATCAACAGGAAAAGCAGGCCTTGTCTCGGTCCTTTCGCGGATCAAGATATGTTTTCCGGTGTCTGTGTCGATGTTTTTCTCCGATTTCTTTTCGATTTTCGGGCATTCATGAGGCTCGGCGTAGTGATCGGGACGCCCGCCTTGGAAGTTGAAAATAAGTACAGAAAGGACAGAAAGGACGAGATATGTGCTTATATATTCTATGGATAGTCTTTCTTGATCCACCGTTCTATCCTATCTTGTTCTATCCCACATCACATCCCATTCCATATCCAACATCATATCCAATATGATATCCCATCGCATCATATCCCATCGCATCATATCCCATCGCATCATATCCCATCGCATCATATCCCATCGCATCATATCCCATCGCATCATATCCCCAGCTCTGTCCCCAACTACATCCAACTACATCCTATTACATCCAATCCCCATCACACGCAAGATAAACCTCACAAAGACAGCACGTCGCCGGAGAACCAACAGCATACGCGGACCAGACCGCCCAGATAGCCGTAGATGTCCAGGACACGTGCAGTTGCGAATGCAGATCAAGGGGCAGGTGCAAAATCAAAAGCAAATGCAACTACAAAGCAAAGCAAAGCAACGAAAGCTCAGCACGCCGGGCGAATCCTCCAACATGAACATCGCTCATAGCCTACCCCATGTCCACGTCCGCGTTCACACTCCGGCACTCTGCGACCCGACACTCCGCGACCCGACACTCCGCGACGACTTCGTCCCACGAGACGTCCAACGAAGACGGGAAAGGACGGTGACCGGTGCGACGTCGGGCATGTCGCAAGAGTCCATTGTCCTTTGTCTTGTGAGATTACATCGAAAAGGGTATCATTTCGAGGAGACGGGATTTATGAAAAGATTTTTTTTTTAATTTTTTTTTTTTTTCAAAACAAAATCTCAAAAGTAATCGGCCGCAACCCTTCTCGACATGGAGAGCTGATCTCCGCCGGAATCTCTATCGACTGGTTCCACATGGCCCTGGGAACCCACACTTCGCGCCACGACAGACCTGGAGCTGCCAATTGAGCTTCCATTACAATCCAACAATCCCATTATTGTTCTAGTCCCTGCCCACTGAAAAAAAAGAAAAAAAAAACAACTTGAGAAATCTGAGATACGCCCTTTGCTTTTTATGGGGGAATTGATGATGTCTATGTCATTTAAGCCCGTCCAATTTTCTTCATGGTTGAGAAGTGGTTGGCGTGGCAAAAGAGAAGAGGGGAGAGGAGAAAAAAAAGCATGTCTTTCTTCACATCCGAGGCCGAGGCCGAGTCCTAAAGCCCCGCATGTGTAAACCATACATAAAACGCCGTCACTGTCTATGCCTCTATAACCCATGTTCATTACGTCGTACAAAATTAGCCTGGTTGGCGGAAGGGGCCCATGTCCTAGACTCTGGCCATGAGGTCACCTCCAGCAAGACTTCCGGCGGTAGAGCTTCTGCCACTGTGGCTGTACCCATTCTCCATCATGTAGTCGGGCACAGTAGCCTTGGATACTTGCGGAGCGGGGAGTTTACGCTGAGCACCATCAGGTCGGCGTATGATGTCCGTCAGGGAAGTACCACTGCTGCGCATGGCATTCAGTTGAGGAGCAAAGTGAGGCGGAGGGACATCCAAATGAGGCTCCATCGGCGCCAAGGCAGGTGTGGTGTTGTGTGCAAGAGATAGGTTCCTGATGGTCGGCAGCTCGTACCCGGGAAAGGGACGGAGACGGGGCGAATGAGCAGGGGTGGCAATTGGGGTCGCGATCGGGGTCGCGATCGGGGTGTGATCCGGAGTCGGAGACAAGGAGTCGTGAGAAAAGGTGGGCGACGAAGGAGCGGTCGAGTTGGGAGAGTTGGGCCGCGATCGCTTGGCATGGCGCATGGAGCCGTGGTAATGATCGTCGTGGTCGTCGTTGGAATGCGATCTGGCCATGTGATATGAGGACAGGCCGTTCAGATGACCACGCGGGCCATGCGAGCCATTGCCATACAACGGACGAGGGCCGCCGTGGCTAGTGGGGGCCGCAAGGGTTTCACGCTCGACCTGGTTTGCGGCCGTGGCGAGCATGGAAATATCACCACTCCGACTAAAGGGATGGATACTGTGGTTGTAATGAGGATGATGGGCGAAAGAGGCGAACGAATGGGGCGGAGACACGTTGGGCGAAGCCAAGGTTGAGGTCGGGGCCGAACGAATCGTCTTGGGAGCCGGGGGCGGGGCCATCCTGCCATCAGGGTGCATGTGACGAGGCAAGCCCTGGTGAGGGTGGTGGTGGTGATGGTGGTGATGATGCTGTTGTTGAGGATGGTGCTGGCCCTTGTTGCCCCGGCGCGAGTTGGGGTTGCTATGGATTCGCGAGTGTCGTGTCAGTTCGTCGGAGCGAGAAAACTTTTTGCTGCAACCGGGGAACTGGCAGGCGTGCGGCTTCTCGCCCGTGTGCGTGCGAATATGTCGTGTCTGGTGCTCGAGTCGATGAAATGCCTTGTCACACAGCGGACATTTGTATGGACGAGGGAGTTCATGGCTCGTCTCTGAATCCTGGGCGGCAGGAACGGGCCCGTTGGGTTTAATGACGGCAACGGATGCGCTCGCCATGGCAGCGTCATCAGCCTGTGTGGGCTCGGGATCGTGATGGTCCTCTTGGTCTGTGGTGTTGAGCAGGTTGGCGAGGTCAACTGCCGACGATGATCGTTCCATTGGCATGTGATCCGGGGAAAGTGCGGAGAGAGAAAGGGGGGGAGAGAAAAATTGGAGATTTCGGCCGTGGTCCGAAAGGCCACTCGCGCGGGTCGTCTAGGTCTTTTTTTATCCTCTGCTCTTCCTTCTGCTTTGGGTTCTAATGACCACTTGGGGTGGTAGTGGAAGAAAGACTTGATTCTCGAAGGACAAGGTGCGAAGTCCTGGGCCGAGGAGCGAGGTGGTCGGATATGGAGGGCGGATGGAGGATGATGCGTCTGGAGTGGAAAGAAACGGGGGAATTTTTCGTGGGACGAGGGGACGAAGGGACGAGGGGAAGAGAATGGTTATAAAGGGCGGGACTGACCGGAAGCGCAAAGGTCGAGAGTGGTCTGGCTGCTGGTGTGGTGGGTGTGGCGGGCGTGGCGGGTGTGACGGGCGTGCGCTGTGATGGGTCTGGTGTGATTGATGGGCAGGCTAGCAATCGACGTGCTGGGGCGTACAGGCCGCGTACAGGCCGAGCTGCCTCTGGCGCTAGGAAGCCGCGCATGGCGGTAAATGGCAGCATTCAGTGCTTGGGCTCCTGTGCTCCTGCGCTCCTGCGCTCCTGTGCTCCTGTGCTCTGGTCTGGCGGGGTCTGGTCTGCTGGTGCCTGGCCTGGCCTGACCTGGCAGGCGAGCAGTCCCTGGGCCGCCGCGCCGCCATTGGGCGGGCAGGCAGCTGAGGCAGTGGACGACAGCGGACGCTCGGCTCGCCGGGGCACTGATGGGACGCACTGTGCTCAAGTGCAATACCGGGCTTTCTTGTTGTGCCGCCCTCTTCTGTCAGGCCGGGGGAATCTGCTGGTCTATTTTCCCATCTTGCGAGCCCTTGGCTGGGATCCGGTCTGGTACCTGCCTCGCGCGACGCTGGCGGCTTGACACTGGACAGAGAAGGGCCGCACCCCCCCCCCCTTTCTTTCCGCCCTCGCCCTTCTCTTTGTGTTGCTGGCACCACTCCCCAAGCATTACGGTCACGCAAAGAGGCGGAGGTACATAGGCAGAGCGAGGTCTGGCGTGTGCGTGCGAGGTCTGGCGTGTGCAAGGTATACCTGATACCTTGGCAGATTTCTCTCCCCAAAACTATCAGACACGCCCTTCCCCCCCCCCCCCCCCTTCTTCAGGATCTTCGTCTTTGAGTAGGAGGAGAAAGGATGCTGTTCTGTATCGGTGTGTGTGTGCGTGGTGAGTGTGTGTGTGTGAGAGAGAGAGAGATACATGTGCAAACGGCCAGTCTAACAGACGCGTGGTGGTCGTGGTGTGCACATGTGGAACGGGTCTGGTCCGCATCATTAGCCACTTGTGAAAAGCAAAGTAAGAAGTAGCTACTTGCTTGCCTATCTAAGATCCAGGTATGGCAGATTTCCACAGGAAAGAAGCACAGGGAGTTACTCGATAGACGCAAGGCAAGTCGGGCGAGACTTGGGCGATGTCTTTTTTTTTTTTTTTTTTTTTTTTTTTTTTTTTTTTTTTCTTCCCTCCTCTTGGCGTCTTCCTTCCCCTGCTCCCACCACTACCCTTCTCTCCACACTCCGCAAGAAGAAAAGGGAGCATGACGTGGGGCGCAGGCCACAGGGCCGGGGTCAGGGGCCTGGTGTGGGGCACCAGACCCAGGCAGCAAGTCCATACTGGCCAGGGTGATTGGTGATTGGTGATTGGTCCTGCTGGCCCTTTAACAAGCTGAGCTCTTCACCTCTCGTCTGAGGCGGTCAAGATGAAGTTTTGGCCAAAGGTTGAAAGGTATCACGGGAACGAGGGGACAAGGAATTAGGTTTTTGTTGAAAGGGCAGGTGGTCAAAGGAGGCGCTGGACCTGGACACCACTAGACGCGCGTGAAAGAGATAGGGAAAAAAAAAAAAAAAAAAAAAAAAAAAAAGACAAAACACATACATCTTCATTGTCACATGTAGTCCCCGCCACCTCCAAGCACGTTTATTGTGGACTTGCTACGGGCGTGCGGCGTGCGCGAGGACCAAAGTACCTACCTACGTGATGGGCAGAAAACAACCCGTTGAGGCCAACCACAGCACAGGTCAGCAGCTCAGTCAGTACCTACTGATAGGTATCCGTCACGCCTGCTCTTGGCGGCTGGCTGCTTGGCGGCGCAGGCTGCCAGATAAAAGTACCTAGGTACCTTGCCCGGCTCCAATACCTACCTAGGTATGGTAAAGTCATCAAACAAGTACAGGTATCCACGAAGTCTCCGGGGGGGGCCCTCATCTCCCCTCATCCGGGGCAGTCGCCCGCTTCTCCATCAAAATCAAACACGTAATCTGGATCCGGGGATGGCGCACAGTATGCATGTACATTGTACATACATACACATGCATGTCCACCCACTGTACATACATACATCTGTGCGGCACATGCAGCAACGGCGCCATCAGGTCCAATTTCACATGTATGTAGTTCGTCGCAAGCGTCCGTACTCTTCCTTGCAAGGATCCGAGGAGACCATCGCCCGCCTGCGCCCGTCTGGCTTGGAACCACGCAAAACTTGGCCGTGATCGGGAACGAAACCACATGGGAGACGTGACCGGGACTCTGGCACTTCCCATCTACCCCGTGCTTGGTGCGTCACCAGCCGCGTTACCCCGTATGTATGGATGTACATATGTATGTATGTACATGTGTATGTACATAGTACATACAGTATGTACGTGCCCCGTATCTCGCGCTGGGCTCGTACGAGTGCTGAGCTCAAATCTCGAGAGATCAAAGACATTTGTCTTGTGAATATGTGATGTGTTGGTTCCTTTTTTTTTCCTTTTTTTCTTTTTTCGTTTTTCTTTTTTCTTTTTTTCCTTTTTTTCCTTTTTTTCTCTTTCCGTCATGTCTCTCCGTCCGTCTGCACCGCCAAGACCTACCCGTTCATCCATCATCTCTGACGGAGATGGCTCTGCCCCTCTCTGCCTCCCAACATATCACCAGTCATACCACAAAAAAAAATCAAATATAAATCTTGTCTTTTGCGGCCGCTCCCGCCCCCCTCCGTCGTCTATTGCCGTGCGGTCCGACCACGAGTGTGGACGGATGCATATAACAAGTACACAACCGATAGCTGGATGTCTCGTCACACCAACATCTTGGCCTGGGCAGTTACATTCGCTAACAGTCACCCTGTGATGGTTCTGAAAAGTGCAAGATGAGATAGAAAATAATGAATAATAATAAAAAATAAAAAATAATACATAATAAAATCTCGCGCCTTTCTCCATCATCAGCCCGTGAGTGTGACCACGAGACCGGCCCGCCCTGACCACCCAGCATCCTCATCCAAGGTCATTTCGAAACAAATTTAGGCGAATGCCGCAGACTGGCTATTGCTGTTTTTTTTTTTTTTTGGTTTGCCTTTTTTTTTGCTCAGCCTTTTCCTAAATCTGCGTTTTCCATTTTCTCTCCCCTTTCTTTGAATTCATCTTTTTTTGCCCTTACTCCTTCTTTCTTTCTTTTCCTTTTTGGTTGATGCTTCTTCTGAGACACTGGCCTTGCCAGGAATGGACATTTTCTCTTCCCAAACCGAAGGCATGTCTCAAGACTGAACTACTTTAGCTTTCCCGACTGGAAGATGGTGGGGCTGCGGAGGGGGAGGGGATATGATGGCGATTTTGTGCTCATGTCTCGGTTTTTTTTTTTCTTTTTTTTTCCTTTTTTTTTTGGGGGGGGGGGGGGGGGGGGGCCGCCCCTAGACTATGAAAAGGAATGGATAACTTTACCCCGGCTGGCATATGTGGCAACTAGTGTTTCTCTATTTTTAAAAGAGAGAAGAACCAAAATAAATCTCTGAAAGACCTATTCTCTCTTCTTCGTGGTCTCTTTTCGGCTGGGCTGGCTGGCCATTTCGCCTGGCTCCCGTGACGCGCAAGCCGCGACGACGGACATGGGACAAAGCCTTGCCTTTCATTCATTGGTTCTTCATTTTATTCTTCCTTTCTTTATTCTCATTCTTGATTGAAAGTGCCCTGCTTGTGTTAAAGAAAAAAAGAAGAAGAAAAACCTCCATGAGCTAGACGCCTGCGCCTTTTAGGCTCAACATCATGTCCTTGTGCGCCTATATGGGGCACGTCGGCTCATCACAGTGTGCCAAGGTGCTTCAATCTGTATCGTGTCCCGCATTCCACGGGATTTTTTCCCCTTCCCTTCGCTTCCCCCCTCCCCCTTTCCCCAGGAAAAACTGTGGCTGTGTGCCATATCTCACTAGGGCCAGCCAGGGATTATCCTGGCTCAATGCGACAGCCACGAAATGGCCTTTCCTGGGCCGGTTCTCGGCGAAAAAGCTCTGCTTTGTGGGGGGGAAGGAGAGAAGGGGGAAATATTTCAGAGTCTGAGAAAATGCCAGGTTGTTGATGGTCGACGGCAAAGATGATGGCGGTGCCCCAGTCTCCAAAATTGGCGATTCCCCTTTTTCCTTTCCGTCACTCAGAATTCGTCTGACAGAGGCAATCGGCTCCAGCCTCGCGCCTTACCACACACAGCTTTGCTTTCCCCAGTCTGCACTACTTTCGGTCTATTGCGGACTCCTCCTCATGTACCTCGATAAGCCCCAGCCCCAGTCCAGCCCAGTTCAGCCCAGCCAGCGTCTCGGCTGCACGTCGGCGTAGCGTGGTCTTTCATTTCAGGAGCAACGGACAGTCCGGCCACGTTGCAGTGGGATAAACACCATTGGTTACAAAAAAACAATGCTAGGCAAAATGGCAGCCAAATCTGCCCATGAGCTTGTCTCTCCCCTGAGGTCTAGCCTGACTAGCTTCGGGAACTCTATGCGTTCGTTGTCTACTTACGCTAGATGCTCCCCTTCCCAAATCTCTCTGGACAAATCTCTCTGGACCGAGAGAGAAATTGGATGATATCATCATCAATGAATGATGGCTCGCAAGTAGGAATTCGTGACTCGATGCGCCGTATCGCTTCGTCAAGACCTCAGGGGTCTGTTTGGTCCCAGGCAAGATGATGCAAAAGGGGAGGAAAACATACCGCAGCAGCTTTTTGGCAACGCCGAGTCTCATCTGCGTACCATTCATCCCCATCTAGGAAGCACGCGACCCAAGAACACTCGTCAAGCATCGTGGCACAAAGTACAGTAAGCGCAAGTACACCACGAAAATCATCATCACGGCACCCGGTCAGGCTTCGAGCAAGATCGCGCTCTCGAGTCTGAACGACAAATTCCCCGCATGCACCCCTGATGATCGTCGAATGCTACTCACGTATGAGCACGCATGCATATTCGTTGTCCTTGCTATCGGTTCAACTGCATAGTTCGCTACTAAAACACGATATGGTTCAAGGCGCTTGTAAATAACTAGTGGAGAAACGTGAATGAACAAGCTTGTAGTCGAAAAAGAAATAACCGCTTATTCGCTGATACGGGCGAAAATCAATCGTCCCTTTTGTTGTCGACGCAGGATGGTGAAAGCAGAAGCAGAAAAAAAGTGTACTCTCCCCTCATCTCTCAAACTGAAGACCAAACCGCCTGGAGCTTGTTGTCTGTTTACAGGAAGGCATGCGATCTGCTTGGTTGATCTATCCACGAGAACGCTTCGACATGAGCTTGCGCCTGACGCATATGCTGCTCCCCACGGGATTTTGCGGGATTTTTTTCACTTCTTTTGTTTCCATCTTTTTTTTTCCTTTTCCTGCTCCTTCTTCTACTTCTTCTTCTTTAGTTTTTTTTTTTCTTCTTCTAAAAGGGGTGGGGACCGGTTGCGTCATTATGAGCTGGTATTGTGTTAGCGTCCGTTCGTCCGTCTGCTCAAATTCCTTTAGGGACGACAAGGCTACAAATTTTCTTTGTGCCTGCCCGCTGTTAGTTCTTTCGTCGAGACAGCTTATGCAGTCACCTTCAAGCACACCAATAACGTAGGCATGTAAACACAGAGGTGTTCGTTTCCGAAGCGTAATTGGTCGATCTGGCCTTTGATAGCGTCGCGAAACCCTTGCGCTCTGCCATCTGCTCATCTGCTAATCTGCTCCATACGCCCAGCCAGCTCTTGGTTCATCAGGGGACCTAGAACACCAAACGAGTCATAGCGAATCTCGGATTCATCCACTACGTGCCATGAATACGGGGCTCCGCCTGGGGTAGCCGGCGTCGGACCGGTTGGCCCTTTTTTTTTACGGTGCCTGCAGCAAACGAGATAACGCCTCGGCATCGCCGTCTCCGCCTTCTGGAACTTTGCTGTCTCCATATCTTCCCTTTGCCGTCATAGCTGGACCAGACTGTCGGTCCACCAAGACTGGTTGCTGCTCCATAGCGAAGCATCGTGGATGCATCCATCAGAGATGTCTCGTCGTGTGTTCATCTCGCACCGTCAAATGCTCCATGCTCCGGGCTTCGTGGAGTCAAAATGCGAGCAGCCATACCTAGCCCGCTTGTATCCAATGGGGGGCTCTTTCTCATGAAATTCTAACAAAACCCGTCCATTTGTCCCAGAAGGTGGTCAGTATATTCTTTTGGCCGTCTGTGAATACTATCCTTTTAGGACAGTGCCCGCGAAAATGCCGTCTTATTCTAGGATATAGCAACATTTGATTGATGGGCGTCTATCCAGAACCCTGACCCGTCGCAATTGCGATTGCTGCTCCTAGACCACTTTTCTCCTGTCCGAACTGTTTAGGCAACACCCCCGAAATTTGTTGGTTTTTAATTCCAATGTGTGACATTTGCCGGTACCATGTTTGACGGACGAATGGAATTGGCAGCCGTGTAACGGTGCCCTGAAAAGAAAACAGCTGAAATGAAGTCTTCGCGGGCGAAGTGGATCGTGTCATGTCTCAGACGTGGGAAACAGCTGATGCGTAAGAGCAAGCAAGCATGTCTGGTGCTACTGAAACATTGAATGTATGCATGTACAGTGGGGTTTGTACAGTGGGTTGTATGTATAAAATACTAACATGTGCTTCATTTGATCGTGCGACGTGGTCTTGACAGTTTTTCGAGATGATAAACTCCTCCGCAGTTGCCTCTGCGGTTGCTACCGACGGCCTGTGTTTTGGCAGGTACCACGAACTCCCCACCAAGTCTGAAGTCTGGTCGTGGCTTGTTCCACATCTTTTTTTGTTTTTCATTTCATGTTCGCGATTTTTGTATGAGCATCACTTGCAGCACCACCTCTTCCAGTCAGTTTTCAGTGAGTGTTGAACAGGTCAGAGCTAGGCACTGTAGCATGACAGAAGACTAAAATCGTGAACTACTGCCGTTTTAGCAGATTGATTGAAAGCTGTCTCCATTCTGTCCAGTTTGTGAATCGATTGCGCAATGTGACCTTGCGGATTGGGTGTGCATGGGGTGAGTCATCGAGAACATCGCCATTTGTTGCCTTCTGATGACACTGCGAAGGCATCGGTTCTCACTAGCTTTATCTCGCCACGCGCATGCTCCTCATTGATGCGCTTGCCGGTTGATTACAATCTCACACATCGTGGCTCATGTCGAAGCTTACAAGTGGCGCTTCTGTACCCCGGATTCTCGGTCGTACTGTTTGTTGTTTGGACAGAGTCCAATGATCGGCCGTCCCAGGGTTAGTGCGCTTTTGGATCAGACCCTAACGTCAAAACGGTGGAGTTTTTGGATGGAGGAAGAACTAGAAAACCACATTTGCGAGTCTAGACTCCATACCAGCTCCTTCGTGGCCAAGAAGCCTTCAATTTGTCTCTGTGGGGTAGAACGAACCGCCGAACAAGGCTCAACTGTTATATTACGCGGGCGTGTCAGGGTGGCGCACGGCACCCCACGCCAGCATGATAAGGAATTGTTAGCCGGGCCGACTGCAAGGCTCTCTTATCGAGGGCGAAAAGCTTCCTGAGCGTCAGCAGGACTCTCAATACCGTTGAGACCTGAGGAGGAAGGCGGAATCCTTGTGTGTCTCACAGTATTACGGTCCAGTGACCCTTTCCAGCTGAATTTTACGTGGCTCATGATCTCGTCTGTGAGTGAGGATTACACATGTCCACTGATAAGGGTAGTATTGCTCGCTGTATGTATGAATGTGTAGCTGGGAGATGACGATGATCTTGTTGCAGACATGGCCCATTGTGACTGGAGTTTTACCGGTCCGCTGCTTGTCAGAAAGGAGCTAAACCCTATTTGGAGCCCGCCCTCGATCATTTACCAGAATGAACTTGTATTCCATCACGTGACTGCGCGCCGGTGACCACACACTTTCCTCGCGTCGGCCCAACCGCGATTCAAAGGTCACGAAGCCTCACATGTGTTCTCAACCAATTCATCCATGGAGTCGGGAAATGGATTACCATTCCATCCATGGACATGATTTATCCAGTTTTGAGATACCAAGCACCCGTAATCTCGTCACCTGTATCCACTTGTCTTCTTGTCCTCTGCTAATTGATCAAGTAGATCGACTGCCGACTGTGCAAGCATCGCAAGTCTTGAATAACCTTCAAGACGGCGAGAGTCTGTACATATCCACAGGCTTAGATGACCTAAATCAAGCTTTGCTCTCAAGCTCTGACAAACAGACGGCGAATGCTTTCGTTCAAGGTGGTGTTAAGAGAGGTCAGATAACTGAGATCTGGGGCCCTCCAGGAACAGGCAGAACATCAATTGCGTAAGTATCATACCATCCCTGTCTTCCTTTCTCTTTCTTCTCTCGAGCCGCGGAAGAACGAAAGGCTCACAAGAATCAGCATTCAATTATCGGCCAATTCTTTACAAAACGCAGAAAACGTCATCTGGATCGGTGAGCTCTGCACGACGGGTATACACACCTTGTGCTCATTGCTGACCAGTGTGCCGTGTCCTATAGACTGTTTTCAAGAATTGCAAACTTTCCGCCTCGAGGATGCTCTACGTAAAGGTGAATCTGCGGCCGTGAAAGGGGCTGGAGAAACCAAAGAAGCAGCATTCGATTCCTCTGGCAAATTCATGCATTTTTCATGTTTAACGCTGCCTCATCTTATGGCTCTCATATCACGACCGAACAGCAGGGCCATTCCAGAAAGCGTTGCTCTTGTCATAATTAGCAGTCTGTCTGCCCTGATAAATTCATGGCTACCCAAGGCTGTGGAGAAAACAACTGATATCAAGCCAAACAGAGGTACAATTGACTGAACTGTGATTTCCCCTTCGCAAGCCCTGATGAAAGAAGTCTGAATCATGTTGACGCCAAAATGACTAGGACAATCGGCGTCTATCAAGCGACGCCAAGGTCTGCAGTTTATCATCAGCGCGTTGCAAAAACTGGCAGCAACTAAGAATTGCGCCGTAGTTGTATTGTCACAATGTGCGACAAAAATGCAGTCAGAGCACGGAGCAACCCTGGTTCCAGCAGTCAATGCCGCGGTTTGGAACCAAGGCATATCGACTCGTTTAGTCATGTTTAGAGACTGGATATGGCAAGATGGCAATCTGGTGAGCGTGTATCTTGCTGGTGTACAGAAGTTGGATGGGAAAACAAGCAACGATGCTATTGAACATGTGGCGGCGTTTCGCATTGATCCGGTACGTCAGGCATGCTTTCAATTATTGCGCCACAAGATGGAATGGCTCCCAATGCAGAAGGTGCATCCAGATATGTGGACTAATGTTGAACCAAACAAAAATCTAGACTGGCATTACTAGTGTGGAATATGGCGATACTACAGACATGACTGCTGGATCAGCTATCTTGACTCAACGCAAAAGAAAGGTGGATGAGACGGATCTTGAAGTACCCGATAGTGAAGATGATGAAGATTATGGCTGGGCCGATGAAGACGACAGCGCACTTCCTCAGCCACCACAATGGCAAGGCAGCGAAGATATACTGCTGGGACAGGAACTTGGCCGCAGCGACGAGGAGGTGGAGGATGATTGTGAGAGTGCACGGTCAATCTTGTCAGAGGTCTCACATTAAATGCCGGGGAAGCACCGAGCAGGAATGGGGCGCGACAGAGATAGCATTTAGTCCGGACCCTTCCACGAGCCTCATCTCATAGCCAATTCCGCATGGTCTATCTACCAGGGTGATAAACTGAGAGAGACGAAATCGGTCTACGGTCGTAGCTGTCGGTGCGTTCGAAACGCACGCCTGCCGCGTACCGTCTGCCAGCAGGCACGGCGTTCAGGGACACAAGTATTCGGCAAAATTAAACGGCCACGATTCAAGTTGCATCTCAGTCCTCAGTCCATCGGCGCCTCGTCGGTATGATTCTGGGGTGGGCTTGGTCATTGATCGGACAATTCCGTTAAAGTGGAGAGCGCGCCTGTTGACTTGCTGCGAAGTTTGCTTCTGGAAAGCCTGAAAATCCCGTATGATGGCATCATGGACCACTTAATATGGCGGAGCCCCACAAAGAAATTGCTGGGGTTCGACACGGGGAAGATTTTTGGCTAACAGGGTCAACAGTTGGATCATGATGCCCCTCCCTCCCAAGGAAAAAAAAATGAAGACACAAGGACGCTGGTCTCTGTGGAGACGAGGTACCTTGTCCAACATTTTTTTTTTTTTTTTCCTTTTACCCTGGGGGGTGGTTAGGGGGGGCTTTCTTCTTTTTTTTTCCCGCAAGCTAATCTGCTCCACGTTTTCATAATGGCACACCTTAACTCCCTCGATATGCGAACTAGTTTCCGTATTTTATCTTTGTACACGCCAGTTGACTGCCCTGGAGCGGGCACACCAGCCACTTCTGAGATTGACTGCAACAATCATGGCCCAGGCATGATGCTGATGACTGCCCATAGTGGCCTTTCACCCGGAATTGGCAGCCAGATTTGGTCCAGATGCTGAAAACTCATTCTCGTCATTCTCGAGGCCACACACACATGACACCAGGATCGGTCGACTACCAGCTGTCACATGGACCGTATGGCAAATGCGAGGTTGGGTCATGGCGCGCTCTCAACTCACAGGGAGACCCTGAGCAGCCATCTGGACACTAGGAGTAGGAGTCGGGAAGGTGAAAGATGTACAATATTGTTGTACATTGGCACGTCAAATCCCCATTGGAGAAAACGAAAGTACATACATACATGTATGTATGTCTATTTACTCTGGTTATGCCGTGGTTCATTCGACCGTCACTCGAAATGCAGCGTTATGCATGTCTCGCCGGGAATCGTGCACGCGATTGTCTTGATCATCATACAATGTGCTGTTTATGGGGATCAATATGTACAATGATGACCATAGATCCGAACTGCGATTCGCGAGCCTCCATATCGACTCGGCCCTGCACGGCGTCCTTCTAGCCATCACACAACGTTGTACATATCTATCCGGCCGTGCATGGCATCTGACAGATGGGGAATTGATTGGCCTTGCTGGTTGCATGTATACGTACACACACGTATGTGTATGTGCATATCGACTGATGTTTGAAGTCGGGCCTCGAAAGGACCGAAATGTCCCTGACGTGGAATAAGAAGTACTACTGTTTGTACTGGGGATTCCGCGCCCACATTACATACAATGTTCAATGTACAAGATCCGTTCATGCGGTGTAGCCTTGTAGGCGGAGACGCCGCTTCGGCTTCCGGAATGGTGAGAAGAAGAATTCTTGACCGTCAAGGGCAAGGCCATTAGGTCCCTTGTATTTGTTTTTGTTTTTGTACGTGTTTGTTTTATTTCTCTCCTCTTCTTGGCCAACCAGTCCACCGAGAAACAAGTCAGGTCGTCACCCCTCACGCCTGAAAAGTGCCATGCATCCAGCACCACCATATAATGACATTTCCGGGCTGCGTCTTGCCAGATGATTTGGGGGCCGCATGCTGCTGGGCTATGCTACGTTTATGTACATAATGTACATATGTACTAGTTTTAGTCGAGGCAAGATGGAGGATTGGGGAGGGGGGAGGGGGGGGTTATCGCATCTGGCCTCCTCCACAAAACCCCATACCCTCACATCCAGACCCTCAGCTTCCCTGCAGATTGTGGAGAGCATTTGAATGGAACAGAGCTGGTGAGCTCCGGGCTGCGCCGCCGCGCCGCCGCGCCGTTTTTCTTCGCCGACGCGACCAGGTCGGTCGGCCACACCCACCCGTTGATTATTGACGGGAGGTCGATTTTGCGCTTGCTTGTCGGCTCGCGTTTATGACCCTGGTCAGGGTGGGTGGCTGGCTTTTCTTTGCAGAAGGCGCTTGAGTTTGCCGAATGTCGACCGTTCCCATCTCCCGGCCGTGCCTGACATGGACGGGATGGAGGTGGCGCGCGGCAGTACTTGATGTTTTACTTTTTCGTTGTTTATTCTTTTTTTTTGTCTTTTTTTTCTGCCCTTTGCTTCTTCTTCTTTTTTTTTTGCCTCCTCGTTTCCTTTTTGATCAATACATCGATTAAGAAGAAAAAGAACAGACAAGACTACTAGTGCATCGCTTACAGACGTATCCCTCATGTATTTTTACTTTGTTTATTTATTTATCCATCTTCTTTATGTAGACACATCCCATGTATTTCTCATTCTAGTTGTCACTTTTGTACTCCCTTTCTTTTAGACAGACTCGCCGTGACGGTGCGTTGCTCAAGCCACTGTTTCGGAGCATCATGCCAGAGCGCTGCACCGGGCAATACTCGTCGTGCATAATATGCGTTATTTCGTATGTATCTTTGTTTTTTGTACATATATGTGCCCTATACACGTGCAGTAGGTACCTACCTACTGCACCTACTTAGGTATGCATGTAGGACACACGTTGCGCCGCTGCTGTGCCATGTTTTTTGTGGTAATAAGCGCATGGTGTATGTTACGCCATGCTACCAACGCGGAGCCATGCATTGTGGGCTTTTTCTGCAATAAGCATGGGGGGCCAAGAATCCCCTCCCCCTTGGTTATTTATCTCTCTGTGCGGTAATGGAGGGATTTTATAATAAGAAAAGACAACTACCTCATACCCCTTCATCGATCGCATCATCCGTTCGTAAGATAAGTCGTCGTGGACCTGGCAGAGGGAACATGGCGAACACTCGAACGCGTTGTTTTGATATGGCCATCATCACATGCTTGGGGAGTCTGCGCCATCCCTACCAGTCGTGGCAAAAGGGTGCAGTTTTCCATATGAAAGCTTTTGAACAGTATCTGACAAGTTGACAAGAAGTCTCCTCAACTCAAGCCACGCCTGGAATTTATCAGCCCTAGTGGGGGTAAAAGTACAAATATACGTGTATATGTACATGTTATGTATATCCATGGTTCTATGAAGCAGTGCCGTAGAATTGCTCCTCATGTGGCGCAGCGGTCGTGGCCGTTTGTTGGGAGACGACAAGATGACGGCAAGACGACGGCAAACCGATGTGCAGACGGTATATAAAGTGTGATGCGTGTTTGAGAGACAGACAGAGACAAAGACAGAGACTTTTTTTTTTAGTTTCAGGCACCTGTCATGTTGCTTCTTCTTGCAGCGATGGTACATAAGAAAGGTGGTATTACCGAGTGGATAGTTAGACAGCGTGGAGAGTCCTTGTTCTTCGTATGTGCACAGGACATACACGGGACACTCATACATGGACGACGATGCATACATAACACGCGCCACGTTTTGCGCGAGTCGTTTGTCTGGTAATTCCGTTGTTCTTTGTGTGGTGGTGGACAGCAGACGCGTTGCTGGAAGTATTGATGCTGTACCATGTATGGAGTTCCATGTATGGAGTTCCATGTGTATGTAAATCATGGGTATCTTCTCGCGTGTGCTGCTTTCGTCCCAGTCTTAGATCTACGCGTTGGGCGAGATGACATCCAATGCTGATGCGTTGAAATTATACGTGGTGATGTGAATTCGACGGCCAGATCACGCACACACGACCTAATGTGACGATTCGATCTTGCCAGTGAGGACTTTTACCGACGGAAACCATCTTGAGTGTTTGATGCTCCTCCTGCTTCTTGTTAGCTGCCCACGTTTTCTTTTTGTTACTCTTTGTCTGTTCATTACCTAGCTGCGGTTCTCACTTCTTTTCACATGAACTGATATACCACGAGGAACAAGCGTCACCTGGCAAAACAATGTTTATGAATCCTCAGAACTCGATTCTTGACGTCTGCTGCAGTTAGAAGACGGATTTGAGGCAAGCATATATCGGATTATGCTACGTGAAGAAGTCGAGAGAGAGCAAAAGACACCTTTAGGGTAGGCTGCGATCAAGAAGGCCATTTGCCCGGATGCGTGCTACAATGGATGACTCAAGCAATATTGTACTGTCGCTGAATTATGAGTGTATCATAGCTGCTACATGATGGACTTTGCCACTAATTTTTCGTCTCGCTTAGTTGGTATTTTCACGTTCTCTGTCGTCGCTTCGCCAGTCGGCCTCAGAATCGTGAGTCAGACGTTGGCTCACGCCTCGTGTGAGCGCGAGCAGTGACAATCGTCAAGCCATCAACCTAAAGACAGGAAATCCAACCAGCAAGGCAGTTTAAAAATAGAAGACGCTTCTTGGAGGGATATATATATACAAAATTGGAGTTGCAACTTGCCAATCAGGCATCTCCTTCATGTTACCACCGTCTTTGACCTGCGCTTCGTGATTCACCCCGGGTTGCCACATTGCGGCTCATCACGTAATCAGACACCGGCCAATCACATCCACCAAGGCTCCTTCGCACACCCCAAGGCTCCAAAGGAAAACCATCAAGCTGCTCATCGTGAAAACGGATGTACATGGCATGTCAGGCATCAGGAGAAAGCGAGCCGCTCACTTTTCACCACCTTGACTCGTGGATCGTCCCGGTGGTGCACGGAGTGTACGGCGAGCAGTTCGCCCTCACTGACATCGAGTGTGATTGTCCGTGCCACGATTTAATCCAGGCCAGGGCCAGACCGGACGTTGGTGACACTGCTGGTGTGGTGAGTAAGAGATTGATCAACCCTCGCGTTGCCCATGAGTCTGCACATGGTTGGATCATCAAGTCGACGGGCCCGAGGAAGGCAGAACGTGAGCCAGAATGTGAGAAGGACTTGCTGGCTCGTCCTGATGAGAAGTGCCCGAATTCATTGCTCTGTTACACATCCGATAGCCACAAACGCACTGTTTGGCTCACACTCTTGTCACTCTCATTTTCCTCGTTGAGTCGTTGAGAATAGATGGGGGGGATTTTTCTTTCTTTATTTTTTCCCGTCCCTCCACATAAATTTCCTCATCGTCCTTTGCATCTTCTTTTTCTGTACCATGACCTGTTCGTAACTACTGACAGAATTTGCGCCAAGGACAAAGATAATCCAACGTGACGTTTTTTTTTTCTCTTTTCAAAAGAAAAAGACATGTCTACCGAGCTGGCATCAGACAGCATTGCTGTCGCGGTAGAAAAGATCGAGGAGCCCAGATTCTCATGGCTGTAAGCATTAAAGGTGCCCCGTACTTGAAGTTTTTCTTCTTCTTCTTTTTTTTGATAAAAAAAAAAGAACATCAAAGTTACAAAACACATCATATTTTCTTCTCAATCTTCATCTAAGCTGACAAACTGGAATGACACATGATTCGAAGACAACCGCATCCCATTTTCGTCATCATATTTGTCGGCCCCGACGAGCTTCCGTTTGGTATTCAAAAAGACTTCCTCTGTCATCGCTCTGATTATTATAGAAATTACTTCCTCGAACATCAGACGGACGAGGCTGTGGAGCACACGGTCAAGCTTCCAGATACCACACCAGAGACGTTTGGGCTCGTACAAAGCTTCTTGTTCACGGGCAATATCATTTCCGAAGACGAGGGTATCCCGTCGTACGAGGCACTGGTTGGACTATGGAAACTGGGACATAAGATTGGCATCGACGGTCTTTGCGACAAGACACTGGAGGCCATGAAGGAGTGCCGGAGACTGACGGAACGGATCCCGTCAACACCCTTACTGGTTCAGGTATGGAGGGATACGCCCGAAGGCTCGTCCATTCGCATGCTTCTCCTGTCATGGGCCGCCGAGTACATGAGATCGTCGGATGCGCGCACCGAGTTTGCAAAGTCTCTGCCTCAGGAGGTTCTGAGCGAGCTAGTGGTGACCATGAGCTCATTTGAAACTGCTCAACGAGCCCGACAGCACCAAAACCAATACCACCACCAACAACAACAAGCCCATTCGGAATCGCCGTCGTCGCTCAGCCACGCTCAGCCGCCTGAACGACACAGGAAGAACGTACACTACCTGGATGAGCAGCAAAGCGACCAAGACTCCCTCAACACCATCAAGAAACACCGCCGGCTGAGCACACAGAACAGTACCATCATAGCCAGGACTCAAGATCAAGCGTCGTTGGCGCGTAAGGGAACGCAACGAACACCTCTTCCAAAGCCACAGAAGCGTAGATCCGGCGCCGGTTACGTCGACAGCCGCAGCTTTACTACTGCCCAAAAACTCGAGTTCTGCGCCGACTTACTGACAAGGATGCTTTCAGGACCAGGTGAGTTATATGTCCCATGCTCATATAGTGACTGTGGACTATCTACAGCTTATATATATATACACATGTACATAAAAACACAAAAACATGAAACCAAAACTAAATAAAAAGTTGTCCAGGTTTTTGGACAAGACTTGTCGGTCCCTTTAGAGACCCGGTTGAGCCATCAGAAGACGGCGTGCCCGACTACTTGGTCAAGGTCAAAACCCCCATGGACCTCGCCACCATGAAGACCAAGATGGACCGTCACGAATACGCCAGCGAGGAAGAATTCCTCGTCGACATGCGTCAGATATTCGACAACTGCTTCACGTACTGGAAAAAGGGAGACCCCATGTATGTGGCGGGCGAGAAGCTGCAAAAGACATTCGAAGACAAGTACTCCCATATGAACAAATGGATATCCAAAATGGGCGGCGAAGAAGCCGAATAGAAAATCGTCGCTTTTCCCTTCCCGCCCCGTTTTCCTTCCTTCCCTCCCCTTTTTATTTTTTATTTTTTTCCCCGTGTATAACAATTCTGTCATTGTGTTTTGCTCACGCCCACCCCTTTTATTTTCTCCTCATTCGGTTTCTCATCCTGTTTTTAATGCCTTTTCTAAGAGCATGCGGGGTGGAAAAAAAAAACGTGACCATTCTGTACGAGTGCCTATCTAGCGTGATCCGTCGGCCGGATCGAGAATACCATGTGTGACATCTGATTGATAGAAAACGCCTTTGTTTGGAACGCCTTTGTTTGGAAGGGGAAAATGGAAAAGTCTGGGACCGGAGGACCGAGGTTGCTCACGATTCGCAGCACATGCCTCGTGATTTTCGGAATCTGAAGAAATGTGTATATCTGGAAACAATGGACTATCGCGGGTTACTAGCGTCCTTTAATATAGAAAGGGTTTCTTTTCTTTTTTCTAGTTTTTCTTTTTCTTTTCTTTTTTTCTTTTCTTTTTTTCTTTTCTTTTCTTTTTTTCTTTTCTTTTCTTTTCTTCTTCTTCTTTTCTTCTTCTTCTTTTCTTCTTCTTCTTTTCTTCTTCTTCTTTTCCCCCTTCTCTTCCCTTTATTAATCTTCTTACTTTCTCCCCCTTTCCCAGAATTTCATTGCAGCGCCCCCCCCTTCCTTCTGCGGGCAGATTACAAGGGCTTTTTTTTTCGCCGCCCCCCTGAAGAGCACCACGGAGCTTTACCGGGGAGTTAAAATGTGGACAGGAGGGGCCCTTTGACGAGGACGGACAAAAAAAAACGGGCTTGACGCGTGGAATGAGGACGGGGAGAGGAATCGCTGCGCAGTCACTCAGTAGGTCCTTGCATTTATGGAAGTGAGGTGCTATTTATCATGCATTCATCGGTTTCACTTTTTTGCATACTCATCGTGTGGAATATACCATGGATTTTTTTTTTTTAAAAAAAGAGAAAGTCCTCTCGCCGGTCTGGAAAAAAAGTCACAGGTTACAGA
Source organism: Claviceps maximensis (assembly GCA_018360255.1). Lineage (NCBI taxonomy): Eukaryota > Fungi > Ascomycota > Sordariomycetes > Hypocreales > Clavicipitaceae > Claviceps > Claviceps maximensis. Next base: position 95,545 of record SRPZ01000017.1, read on the forward strand.
CCCGCCAATCTTGTTTCGCAACACCTTTTTGCCCCCCGTTCATCGTGCTGTTGTGTTTTATGCACCATGGCGATCCGGGTTCCATTGAAACATGGCAGGCCGGGCAACCGGACGACGAATTGGATCGGCGTGGCAATGCTTCGCGGCGAATGCACATATGAGGTGCATGGCCTGCCGGCAAAGTAGAAACAGTGACAGTCTCGTATTACGGTAGCCTGTGGGTAGCCGCGCGGATCTCCAGAAAACAAACATGGTATGGGTGTTGGATGGCAGCCATGCGGTCGACACGATGTGGTCCACATGGCGGAAGGCGTAGATGGGATAATGCATTTTCGGCGTGGAAACGAGGGAAACACTTTCCAAGGAGTTGGGGAGGGCGGCAATGAGCAGTTCGTCGGCTTGTCGGGCGCGGGAGAAGAGATTATTTAGGGCTCCCTTTTGTGTGTATGTTTCATTTTGCTTTTATTTTTTATATATATTTATTCCTGATGTAGTATTGTCAAAAAAAGGGTAATGACCGGCGCCCGTCTTTCAGCAGATGTGGATGACATGCCCGAAATAGCAGCGCTATGGAAGATGGAAAGAATTCTTCGCCCCCCTTTATTAAGCCTACACTAGTACCTAAGCTTGCTTAGGTAGCTAGTAGTTGGCGTGGGCCCTCGACATGGCGCAGAACAGATGATGGGACCGAATGACGGCGCAAACAAGTCTGGTGTTGGTCAGGGAAGGGCACTAAAGCACGCATATCCACGTCAACTCATTTTGCGCGTGCCAGTTCCAGATGCCGGACCGATGAAAATCCTCGTGATTGGAATTAGCGCTAGCCTGGGGGGCGCGAGGAGAGGAGAGAGGAGAGAGAGGGGAGAGGGGAGAGGGGAGAGGGGAGAAATACTGGGTCTTTTATTTTTCCTTGTTCAAAATAAACAAGAAACAAGCGGGTCCACTTGCATGCGTGACTGGAAAGCGGGGCGTAGCCAGCTGCCAGTCTTGACTGATCAGACTGTAGAATCAAAGAGAGAGAGAGAGTGAGTAGGTGAGTGCGTGCGATGACAGATGACTCGTCTGGACTGGCGGACGATTCGGCGGGCGATGCCGATGCTGTAGTGTGCGTGCGGCTGTCGTGCGAGCAAAGATCGGAGATCCGGCTCCAGAGCAGAAAAGAGGCGGTCGTAGTCGTGGCCGTGGCCGTGGTTGTGATGCTGGGCAGATGGATCACGTCGTGCCAGGGGCAAGGGGGAAAAAAAAAGGAAAAAGAAAACGCCCGACCCGCTGCATGATCCCCAGGATTGACCAAACTGGGAAGGAACGTGCGATTGAGGACGTCTGATTGGCCATGAGCCAGCGCAGTGGGTTGCTAATGAATGGGATCGCACGCCACCGGACGCCGCTGGGAGCTAACGGGGGCTAAGCTAAGAAACACAAAGGGGCGCTTTGTGCCTGGATGAGGGCGGCGGTTCCTGGACGTTGGTGGGAGCGGCGCATGCATGTCGTGAGGTCAAACGCAACATGAGTGGTTTGGAGGGCCACGAGACACGACACGACACGACACGACACGACACGACACGACACGACACGACACGACACGACACGACACGACACGACACAACACACGGCGGCACGGGCACGACTGCAGGATGGAAGAGTGAAATTGTCCCATCAATGCAAAGGGCGATTGGCGGGCCGGCCGAGCTGGTCCAGGCGCGCGCTCGCTCGCTGGTTGGCGACCACCAAACAACCATGCATGCGTGTCCTGGTCGTGGCAGCCCGGCCATCAGTGGGATGACATGAGTATGTACCTGGAGTGTTGTGCTGGAAATGAGACGGCCACGGGGCAGGCCCTTTTCCAGGGCGCGAGTCTTGGCGCCGGCCAGCCTGGCCTCCCACTGTTGGCCGCCGTGGCCCGCCCGGCTGTCTCTGATGAGCACTGGGCCACATGCGCGCCGCATCGTGGTGACAACGGGAAATTAAAAGGACCAGGTCACATCTGGAGTCGCTCGCTCGTCGTCCACCCAGAGAGAGCACAATACGACCCCGGCACCACCCACCCACCAGCACGACTTCTTCTTCTTCTTCTTCTTCTCCTCCGCTCCTTCTTCTTCCCCTCCTTCCCCTCCTTCTCTTCCGTCAACCTCCATCGCACGCATCTCCAGTCTCTCACTTGACCGCTAGGCCTTTGTCCACGCACAAGGTTTTGTCCATTCTTTTTTTTGATCCTCCAGAGATACATACACGTGCCGCTCATTCCACGATCCACGCAACGCAGCAACTTTCGGCACCAAAAAGAAAACAAAAAAACAAGGCAGACAGACGCTCCCACGCCCGTTTCCATCCGTTTGCCAAACGCCCGTCGGTGACGCCCACACGGAGACGCAAACACGCACTCCATCGACATCATCCGCAACAAAACACACACACACACACACACCCTGTCAGACAGACACGATGCTCTTCCAAACCATCGCCTCGCTCGCCGTCCTGGCCACGGCTGCCAATGCCGCCTCGACCGGACCCCAGGCCAAGCCCTATCGCCTGGCTGTCATGGCCCTGCCCGGACAGTCGCTGATGCGCCGCGACACCAGCGGCTACAAGCCCGACCAGAAGCACTGCAAGGCCGGCAACACATGCGCCGAGGCCTGTGGCGCCACCTACGCCCAGTGCCCCGGAGGACTGCCCGACGTCGCCCACTGCTTCAACCCTGCTATCGGCCAGTCCTGCTGCACCGACAACTCTGGCAGTGCGTTGCCCTGATGCCCCCTGATGCCCTCATCCCATGCCTGACCTGCGCACCACTGACTCCTCTGCAAACAGACTCCTGCGACGCCGGCTTCTACTGCACCCACGACGACAAGAAGCAGACCTGGTGCTGCCCCAACGGCATGGACCTCAATGCCTGTGCTGCCGCCTTTAGTGTCGCTGGTCTGGTGCCTGCCACGGCCCAGCCCGCTCCCAGCACCTCCAGCACCTCCACCTCCACCACCAGCACCAGCACCCGCATCTCCACCACCAGCACCACCAGCACCAGCACGACGTCGTCGACCACTTCGCACACTCCCACGCCGACCACGACTTCTGCCCCCCTCACCACCGCGGCTCACAGCACCACGACGGCACAAAACACCACCACGGCCAAGCACACCACCATCTGCTCCGCCTCTCTCGGCAATTCCACCGCCTGGGCTGGTTCCAACTCCACCATCGTCAGCCTGGTTCCTACCCAGCCCTCCAACCCTGGTGCCACCACCCCCCCTGACACTGTTCCCCCTGTTGTCACCTCGACCAACGCCGCCGCCGCTTCTGGCGTCAGTGCTCTCCTGCTCGTTGCTGCCGCTTTCATCGTTCTCTTGTAAGAATGGTCGCATGCGCATGCCGCACTATGCAACCGAGTTGCCCCGCGCAGGTCGGCAACCAAGATTCACACGATGACAATACAAACACGACGAGCACATTGGCAGTACGAGGCAGGCGCCCATGGGCCAATACTATATTTAATACAAGAGCATACACCACGACAGTAACAACCATACTAATCGCAACCACGAGTCTACGAAGTCCTATCCTCTCCCTCTTCCTCTTTTCCTCCCCTCCTTCGTCCTACCCAACCTCACACTTACGAACCCACGCGGCAACAACGGTAATCTTAATCACGAAAGCCATCCTTGGCCTCAATGTGAAAGATGTGGCGCTCTAAATTCTCCTGCCCCACTCCATCTCGTGTATGGATTTTCCCGAGTTTGCAAACACCATCACGCCAGCTTTTTCTTCTTCTTTTCTTCTCCGACATCTCGTCTGATGTGATGATTGATTTCACGATTCGATCTGATTTTTTCTTCTTCTTCCTCACCAATGATTCCCCATCAATAGGCTCGCTTTCAGCTTTACTTGGAGTTTTGTTCTCTTCTTCCTCCTAACGGTTTGACGAAGGAATCTGCCTTGTACGATTAGGATTTTTTTTTTTTCGTTTTCTATTTTTCAACCTTTTCAAGAGAATCTGTGAAAGGGTGCCTGGCGGAAACCTCTGTACACTTAACGTGCGGCATACCATTTATTTTGCTCTTACCTGATACAGGACATGGCCTTGGGCCCGTCTGTCTACTCCAGATGTCCCCTTTTCGTACCCGCAGTGATGTAGACTAAGTGACTGTGAATGTTTTTTCTTCCCTTAAAAATAGATTCAGGGGGGAGTCGTAGAGGCATCATCGTAGACTGCTTACACCGTGATATTATTGTGTCGGCTTTTCTGCATGTGTACTGGGGCGCGCCTTTGATATCACTTGTCATCTTTTCAAGTAGGCCATGCAGATGCCAGATCGCACGCACACGTAACACAGTCAAGTCCTCACGTGTAAGCTCGCGCATTCAAGGTTCTAAGCCCCCAAGTGGGAATCCCGTGGGACCAACATACAGACTCTTGACACGGCTCATCTTCGAGGGTCACATCGTCATCTCATTTCAACACATAAGCCCTTGGCGCTGCCTTATAGAATATAGCGTCTGTTTCCCCTGATGGGCGTACTTCTGCCGCGCTACCGTCCGATGCGTGGATGCTCATGGAGGATGGACAATGCCCACTGAACCTGCGGGCCGCGATGGAACATTATCAACATTTTTTATTTTCAGTCAGCTTTCGAGATTTATGGAAGGTTCCACTTGCTGATTGATAGAGGTGAGGTTTACCAGGGGTGAGAAATTGGTCGCTCGCATCGACATGGCGTCGGATGACGAAACAAGAAAGAAAAAGATAAGAGAAAATAGAAAATCTTCATTCCGCTACTGCGCTGCAAGCATGATTTACAAAACCTGGAGAAGCTTTTACGTGCGAAAATCTTGTCGGCAGGGAGACCGGGAGGACGGAACGGTTCCCTTGAATCATGGCCTCAGCTCCACCGTCACTTGATGTGTGTATGAAAGAATGGGGAGCTTCTATGCTGTCAATGCGGTTCGGGTCACGGCCGTATTCACTGTACAATCTTCTACGGTTGTCGCACCTAAATGTTGTGGAATTCGTTGGGCTTGTGGTATCACACCTGGACGTGCCCTGGGAGTACAGCTCGTGAAGTACACATCAAAATTCGCCGAACCAGAAGTTATATATTGATGAGTGCGACCCTACAGATCGGTGTTCCATAGAGTGCCCAAACTCGATCACGAGGAAATTGATGGCCATCTCCCTTCCTCTTCCATCTTGAAGCCAGTGCTCGAGCCGATTCTGTCGAGTTCCACTAGGATTGAGCCTTTTCAAACTCGTCCACCTTGGCGACGTACTCGTCCTGGGCCTCCTTGGCGGACAGACCTCTATCGGCAACCTTCTTCCACGCCTCGTACTTGAGTTTCGCCTAGCCACACAACACCTGTTAGATCAACCTACTCCAAAAGCGGGGATGTATCCAGTGCGACCGTCGGGGGCGGTGCAGGGAAGGTTAAATAGTCGTATCTAGGAAGAGGGAAAGGAGGAGATTTGCTCACCGGAATGCCAGAGAGAATACCGGGCTTGGTCTCTTTCGAAAAATCCTTGCCCAATGCAGTTTTGTATAGTCCTGAGAGACACAAAAACGTGGTCAGCTCACGCTTGTTTGGATGCAGAGCTGCGAAACCCCGTTGAATCAATCATCCAGCCATACCGTAGAGCTGGAGCATGCCCTCTCTGTCGAGATCTTTCAGAGCTGGCGCTCTCTCGTTGGCGGCATCATCGAATGCCTTGTTTCCGGTTTCAGCGACTTCCTTGGCCATGATGACGGTTGCTTGTGCGGGATTGGAGAATAGAATGAGGGAACTTTTTTTTTCACTCTTTAGAGCTCGTCGACGTGAAGCGATGTGTGTGCCAAAAGGGGGAGAGAAGGGAGAGGACCCAAAGAGCTTCTCCAGACTGGTGATGTGGGGTTTGTTGGGGCAGAATGGTCAGGTCTGATGGCGCCCAGGTCGATGGCGGGGTTCACGGCCAGACACGTCAATCTGCATGCTGTCTGGTCTGGTGTCCGGTGCCATTGATGAGTCCACCTGCCACCTGCCACCTGCCACCTGCCACCTGCCCACTTTGCTCTCTGGTAGGGCGGCTAGTACGTACCAAAAAGCGAAGGTGGTGAGGGAAAACGCGGGCGTGGGCGGGGTCGAGGGGTTGGCGGAATAGAGTCAACATTTAGAAAAAAAAAAAAAGGAGGGGGCAATTACTCCGCAAGATAATGGGCAATGACGTCTCTACGAAGCGGCTGTGCAGAAGAAGGCGAGGCGGCTCCAGTCAACGGCAGTCATGCTCAACGTTGAGGATACGTACATACAGTGGGTTTTCAGAAGTTTTAGATCGATAAGGGTATCTGTATGTATGTTGTACCTGGACCAGACGGTAGTGAGGAAATCGTCATCAGACTCAAATTGGGTGCATTTAGTAGCCGAGACCTCAACCTGCCTAGACGAAAGCTGGAGTTGAGTCAAAGCATTCCTGCCTGCCATTTCCCTGATTGACATAAAACTCCCCCATGCTTACGAATCCTCCCCCTCTCCGGAGAAAAAAAATGTTCCTTGTCGCAGCTACGACAAGTCAACAAATTGTAACGGCCATCAACCGGCCACAAAACCAACTTTTCTTAAGCCGATCCGCTATCCAACATGAGAAGTTCGACTTCGTATAGTCTATTGCTAGCCACCAAGACAGATGGCCGCTCCAAGCAAGAAATATAAAACTAAAGAAATGAAATGAAAAAAAAAAAATTAAAAAAAAATAAGAAAAAAGAAAAGAAAAGAAAACGCGTCTACTACACAGTGGCACCTATTACACCCTTTCCGCGTCAATTTGACTACGCAACTCATCCAGAATGGCTTGTCTTGAGCTTAAGTGCGTCTCCAGACCTTCCACCTGCTCCCTCACAGTCTGTAGGTCGTCCGATACACTCTTCAGGCTCGAACCCACTGCGCTCTTTCCCCGTCCTTCTTCTAGGTCTCTTAACTCTCGACGCTTGTAATCTAGCAGTTGATCGAGTTCGCGCCGAACGAGAGCAGGCTTTGAATCCCGCTTGCCGCCCTTTCGCTGCTCCGCCAAACTTTCGACCGTTTGTATCTTGGCGTCCAGGTCTGCCAGTTGACGCTTCAATCTGACTTCCTCCCAGTCTTCGGTCTTTTCGGTCGAGAAATCCGTCCCCGTCGTCTTAAAACCGCTTCTGCCGAGGCGCGTGAGGTACTGCTCGCCGAATTTGGTCTTTCGCCCTGTGGACGTTGAATCGTCAGCCTTGGAGGCCCATCTTGATCCCGCACCTGTCCGTTGGTTGTCGATCTGATAGTCTATTTGGTTCCGCTCGAAACTTGACCGCAGGGAGGGGGGGACGCTGCGGGGGATGCGGAACCCTTCGTGACGGTAGTTGAGGATGTGGAGGAAGGCGAGACACGCGTCTTTGTTGATCGAGGGCGCCGCCGAAGGGTTGACGAGGTTCCAAGCAGATCGGACGTCGGTATCGGGCACGTCAAGGGATTCGTAGAGTTCTTCCAAGGCGCCAACTGGATTTTTGATATCAGTATTTCTGCGTGGCGGATTTCAAGTGAGCAGGGTGAGACGAACATGATACTTCGCCTCGCATATCTCGGTTCTCCTGGTAAATCTGCTCGTATTTGCTTTTGTCCTGGGGCTTCATGTACCATTCGAATCCGTCTTTGAGGCCCAAGTCGTCCGAATCATCTTCCACATGCTCGAAATGTGGTTGCTTGCCCGAGATGGCGCGAGTTGCTTGCACCAGATGCGCTTTTGACTCGGGCACTAGCCAGTCTGGTAGTGTTTTCGGCACATCTGCGTATTCCTACGTTATTGAAAAAAAAGTAACAAAAGTATTAGCATTTTTTCTTTTGCAGGGTAAGCATTATGCCTCGCGATTTGCCGAGCTCGCAGAATTTGACTTAGACATACACCGTTCAATATGTCAAAAATGACTCGCATTGCGACACAAAACTCCTCAAAATCCAAGTTGCCGTCATTGTCCACGTCGGCCAGGTCCCATACACGTTCTAGCTGGTCATCTCGAAGACCACTGTTCTTTAAAACCGGAGCTGCCTGTTCGCCGGTAAGAAATTGACCACCTCCTGTTCTATCCGAGAAGATATTCCAATATGTTTCAATCTCCTTGGCCTCGATCTTGGGAGGGGGTGCCATGGCCGCGGAGGAAGGCTCGGGCAGCGACAGGCTGAGGGGAGGGGGAGGCAGCGGCTGGCCGATTCGAATCGGGGTGAGCAGCAAGCAGCCTGGAATGAAGAAGACAGCTGGCTGCAACAGAGCAGTCCCAGCGTGTTTGCTACAGCGAGGAGATAGAGGCGGCAAGAGACACGCAGAGGGTTGCAACGCTAGCAATGCTGTCTGGTAGGTCGTCCGTCGACTCGTCGATGTGAGGCAGTGACGATTACGAAAGCTGGCGGCGCCCAGGCTCGGTTAGGTGGCAAGCAACTCAAGCTGGGCGAGATCCATGCATCAGTTTACAGCACGTCCTCGGATTGGCTGGAGCGTCCATGCCGGCGCTCCACCGAGTTCCACCCTGGACGACACGCGGTGCACGCCCGGCCTGTGGGACATTCATGCTCTGATGAGTCAGCAGTCAGCAATTTCAGCTCACAGCCATCAAGTGAGGCACTCAGGGCGGGCAGACTTGCACCAACTTTCTTCTGTCTGAGAATGGTTTTCACGTCTGCGAATGATCTGCTCATCACTCGCGAATGGCGGGTGCAGCTTCTCACGCAAGTGTTGTCCAGGTCCTTGGAGGATACTTGCACGCTGGCATCAGCACACGGCATGTTCAGTGTACGTGTATCGATCGACCTAATTCTCCGATGCCTACAATGGCGGCCGGCCAGAGAGCCAAGACTTCCCTCCCTTTCCACGGATCGCACATGGGGCGATTCGCAAGTATCCGGAAGTCTTGGGACATGCTCTGCTCTGTTTGGTATATTTTGAGCCGCGGCTCGATGTCGCTTCCTCGCAACTGTCTGAAGCCATTTACCAATGCTGAAGCAGCCCCACCTTTTCTGACTCCTTCCCAAAGAGTCGGCTTGGGCTCCTTGGTCAAGGAGGGGCACTTGTGATAAATTAGATTTGCGACCCTGTCACCGGTGGCTAGTCTCATCAACATTTTTACTTTTCATTGTTCATAGTGAAATCCCAAAGAAAGAACATCAAACTTTGTAAAATAAGGCCAAGCTCGACTAGAACCTTGCAGACAAGCAATATGTCCACGACAACCGCCACTGTCACTGTCACTGAGGCCCAGGCCCAGCCCATGACGGCCGATGCCATCCTCCGCCTCTTCCCAGACATTGACACCAGTTCAGAGGCGCTTTCCGGCCACGATGAGGAGCAAATTCGACTGATGGACGAGGTGTGCATTGTTCTGGATGACAATGATATGCCAGTCGGCAAGGCCAGCAAGAAGCTCTGTGGGTCTCACCGCTTATGATCGACTTCGAACCGATTGGCGAAAAGGCAGCTAACAAGATCTCTCGACAGGCCACTTGATGTCCAACATCGACAAGGGATTGTTGCACCGAGCTTTCTCTGTTTTCCTGTTCAACGACAAGAATGAGCTGCTCTTACAGCAGCGTGCGTCGGAAAAGATTACCTTCCCCGACATGTGGACCAACACATGCTGCTCACATCCTCTGGCTGTATCGGGCGAGACCGGATCAAACCTACCTGATGCCGTCGCGGGTGTGAAGCGTGCGGCCCAGCGCAAACTGGAGCACGAGTTGGGCATCAAGAAGGAGCAAGTGCCCATTGAAAAGTTTCATTTCCTTACTCGAATTCATTACAAGGCTCCCAGCGATGGCAAATGGGGCGAGCACGAGAGTACGTTTACCGTTTCCATACCCCTTGACAAGTCCAAGCAACCTGCAACGTCGGAGACATCGTCCATAACCAATAAAGAGGGGTCCAGCTGACGTATAGAAACATAGTTGACTACATCTTGTTTATCAAGACGAACGTCGATCTCGACGCAAATCCCAATGAAGTCCAGGCTACCCAGTACGTCAGCGCCGAAAAGCTCAAGCAGCTATTCGAGCAGCCAGATTTGAAATTTACACCCTGGTTCAAACTGATTTGCAATTCAATGCTGTTTGAGTGGTGGCAGAATCTTGACTCGGGCCTGGAGAAGTATACCAACGAGGAGCAGATCCGCCGCATGTAAGATGCCTGCCTGTGGACACGCGCCAGACAGAGTCGAGACATTTGGAGAGCGCATCGAAACGAATATGATGGTTCAAGATGCCTCGAACCAAAACAGTCATGTGATGGATGACTGATGGTGGCAATCGCCACACCACAAAATCGATGAGGATGGGGCGTGTTGTGCTACGGACTGACAGTTTTACCTTGAGGAGAATTAATGAATGACCCTCGTTCCAGACGACCATAAAATTCATGCTTCAGATACTTGCTCATTCCTAGAAGCGTTGTGATGTATTGAGAAAAAGATACCACAGAAAGACGCAACTTGTGAGCTCAGCACGATGCAAGCACGGTAGTTGACCACCATAATAGTTCAAGTACATTACCAATGTTTATCTTATGGGGACGGGAATAGTAAGACTCAAAGTGGCGACCAAGCCAAAGTCAAATTCTGCCACCGTGTGTCTAGTTTTCTGCGCTTTCATACAGACAGGTAGGGTAGAGCACCCTTCTGCATGGCTATGATGGATGAACCCTGAGTGTCTAGGCTGCCTAATCCCCACCTGTCCAAGGATCTGAGTCTAATACACTTAGCTGAGGCCATTTCCTCGCCCGGAAAAGCACGTCTGGCCGTTCTCACTGGCTTGGTAGGCATGAAGAATCCCGGGCGGACCATTTCAAGCTCGCACAACGGGAAGATGCAACGGCAATTCGTTTGGCGAGCCACGTAGGCTCGAGTTTCCGGGCAAGCTTCCACTCGGGCGTCGTGTGAAGGCCTCATGTAACCAATATTCGTTACACACATACTTACGCAGGGAGCAGACAGCACGAGAGGCAGTGCCGGGGGCGAATCCGGGACATCGCATCTGCATCTGCATCGGCACCCGTACCTGTCCTCGGCCAGCCCTGCCTCCCGTGATGTGGTTGACGAACCGATGTTTTCTATGCAAGTATCATCCCAGAAGCCTGTTTGCGACGCTATTGCAAGCCTCTCGCCTATCTCATCAGCCGTGAGGCTGATTGCACTTCCGCAGCGTATTGCGTCGGCACCGCCTCCGACAAGAAGCCCCCAGGCATATGAATGTACAACCACATGTACACATACACAAGTAACCAGTATGAACTTCATACATAACCCGGATCCGAGTATTCAGCACATTCACCGCAGGTCGTCTCTGTCCATCAGGCCAATCCATGTCGTCGTCCAAAGTTGTCCGCACATCCCCATTTGTGTAGCGCATATGCTCAGTGTGCTTTACAGCCTACGTATCTTGTGCCCCTGGCCTCACATGTACTGAATTGTAAAATAAAGACAAACAAACTCTTGAAAGCAAGCCGAAACGTTATCCGAGCTCCGCTCCGATACAATCTGTTTGGTATGATCAATCACGCCCGCCACCGAGTAAAAAAAATACAATCAAATTCCTGCGTTGCTGGTCTGAGCCGACGAGTTCGATGACCTACACAATACACGCCCGTGTCGGTGACGAGAATCGTGCCGTGTGCCAGGAGTCATTGAATGCGGTGAACGACTGGTTTTACGCCAAGTTCAATTCGAGTTTCAAAGGACAACTGTCCTGATACGGGTTGTTCTAGTGCTCGTTCGACTGTTTTGCCTGGTTCGGGAACCCGAGAACGACGGGGCGCGCAGCTCTGACTTGGGAGAGAGTGGAGGGGATGCCAAAGGGTGTGCATTGCCTTTTCTCGCCTCCATTGTCCTCTTTTGTATTCGAAGCTGTGGAACTGTGACGGTTGATCGTCAGCGCTTACTTGAAAGTTCTATTACTGCTTTGCGTGCCGCCTGGAAGCCTAGATTGAGCTTTTGCAATGTTGAGGTCTTTGGCACAGTCTATGGATGACAAAAGAAAGAATACGACTATGCATTGCAAGACGTTTAATATGGACCATTATCACTTTTTGCGCATTCATGCAAATCCCTTTCTCATTGCGCCGTATTGATGATTGCCCTTCGCCCGATCCCAAAACCAGCATTAAATCAACAACAGATCATCATGATGCCACTGCCCTGTACATTTGTTTTCTCAGAGTTTTTTTTTTTTTTTTAGTTTTTTTTTGCTTCCTTTTCACCTGGAGTCTCAATATTCTAGAATCGCCCATGTCTCATCGTCCACGGTCGGGTAAATAAGACCTTGGCCCAGTAACTCATCCGAAGCCGCGAGGACGTCCCTCACCGACAACTTCAGCGAGCTTGTGATGACATTGAGGTGAATGCCCTCGTTACCGGGGGTGTCATCAATCAGCTTGAACACCTTTCTCGCCAGCGGACCACAGCCCGACAGCTTACTCAACGCCTGGCCCGAGCCACCAGCACCACCATTGTCGTTTCCGTATCCCGCCCCATCGACAAACATGCTGTCTCCATTCGCGCCGGCGGCGCCACCACCCTGTAGCTGGTCCAAGGGGCCCTTTGTATAAAACAAGTGCACGTACGCGGCCTCGAGCAAGTGATAATTCACCTCGTTGAAGTCTGCCACCGGCCGGATGACATGTGCCCCGACATGGCGCTTGTTCGAAAAGCTCTTCAGCCGTCCCCATACACGCACATGCGAGTCCACTTCGAACTCGGCGCTGGAGTCGTCCTGCTTGTCCACGTCGATCCACTTCTTGACCTCGATCTGCCCGGTGCCGTCGTCAACCTTGAAGGTGATGTTGGTGGGCTGCGGGTTGATGTTGCGTATCTGCCCGACAAATGTGATTTGAGTGACGGTCGTGTTGTCGATTTTGAAGTCGGCACCCGCGTAGGCCTCTTCTGCTTCGAGAATCTGCTTGATTGTGACGGGGCGGAGGGATTCATCCTGGTAGGACTTGCCGCCGCCTTGGCTGCCTTGCTGCGAACCGCCGGCGAGAAAGCCGCCTGAGTCATCGCCGCCGCCTTGAGCGCCGTAGCCGGTTGTGCTGTATCCTCCGTAGGCTGCTTTACCGGAGCGTTAGCGCGCGAAGATGGTGTTTCATGAGGGGTATATTTTTCTTTTTTATGTTTTTCACAAAAACAAAATCTGGAATATTTGCAGCTTGGAGGTTGCATTTGTTACGTACACATGACGTCCGGAGCCTGAGACGGAGAGTAGAGGATTAGGTCAAAAAAAGGAGGCACGGGTTGGTGAGAAACGGGAGGTGGTTGGTGGTTTGGCACTCGATGATGGATGATTGATCGATTGATAGTCGCGAGCTGGTCATTGGGGAGACGCGTTTGAGGCGCGTCGGTGGTTTAAGTGGCCGCTGGCTGTATATTTCGCCCGTCCCAAGTGCCCCGCGCTGCGAGTGCATTTTCTGAGTCAGCATTTTGTGAGTGACGACGACAAAGATGAGCTTGACAAGACAAACCGTGTGTGGCTTTTCCACTCGCTCGCCCGCCCTTTTTAGCCTCGGCAACTGTGACGTTGGACGGACGTGGCACCGAGACCGACCTGCCTCGAGTCGTGCCTGCCCAGCCTTTTGACATTCGGCTTCCACAATTCACTTCTGCCCGCATGCTATCAGCCACGTCTTGTTGAGAATCATTTGTACAAGTCCATCTCCGCTCGCAGCAAGAGATCCCTTTTTTTTCTTTTTCCTTTTCTTTTCCCCTCTTCTATCCTCAACTCTTTTTTTTTTTACTATTTGGACTTAATTGTGTGGAATTGATTTATTCGTGACGTTCCTTCTTGAAAGAAGGCATCACCATCGAACGAGAAGCAGTCGTGCTGCTCAAGGACCAGAGACAGACTAGGGTCGCATCATTATTATATAGCGCCATCTACTCTCCTTTGCGTACCCGTTCTTCATCTGCGACATGGGCAGATCACAGACTGCAACTCTGCCCATCATCCCGCTCGCCAGAGGCTCCGTCCTGCTTCCTGGCTCGATCCAACGCATCTCCGTCTCCTCCAGCCGACCTGATATTCCAGCACTCCTCGCCCACGTGTACGAGCAAGCGGCGGCGAAAGGATCTGATGGCCGAATCGACAGCGTGACCATTGCCTGTGTTCCGCTTTCATCGCCGTTCGTAGGCCCGACCGGCCAGCTTCTTATCAACAACGGCGAAGATGTCGACACATCACAGCTCGACGAGGTGAACCCCGGGAGCGCCGGAAAAGAAGATGTCTTTGGCTTTGGCGTGGCCGCCAGGATTGTCGGTATTGACGGTCGTGGTGGTGGCGAATTCGCCCTTCGCGTCGAAGGCATGTCGCGAATAAGGGTCGACAATATTGTGCGTGAGCGGCCATTCTTCCAGGCCAAGGTTACGTACTTTAGCGACGAGAGTAAGTGATGAATACATGACAATTCATGGTCCCGTCGAAAGTACTAATAGGTTTTTTTTTTTTCTTTCTCGTTTTCTTTTTTTTTCTGTCTCTTCTTAGTTGATATAATCGACAAACAACTTCAAGATCTATTTAGTCTGCTAAAAGCGCAATCCCGCGAGCTCGTCACGATTTTACGAATTTCATCACTACTGCCTCGCACGAGAGGTGGCCCGACTTTGTCTCCGTTACTGACAAAACGGCTGGAAATGCTCATCATGCGGCGAGAAGTCAAAGAGGCAGGCTTGCTGGCTGATTTCATGTCGAACCTTGTCGAAGCATCACACGAGGAGAAACTTGGTGTTCTTGCCGCCCTTGACGTCAAGGTTAGAATAACAAAAGTTCTCGAACTGTTGGAGCGTCAAGTGGGGGGCATCAAGAATAATTTTAAAATCACCACATTTACATCAGTCCCCGTTCAAATCCTCGACAGGTTGAACGACAATCCAAACAAGCGCCACAACAACGGCGTGCCAATCCTAGGCCTGGGTTTTCCTCCATCAAATGGACAGGGGCCAATTGGTAATGACCAAGGCGATGAACAGGACGCCAACGAGCTGGATGAACTCAAGAAGAAGCTTCAGAGCGCACGACTTCCTCCTGACGTCGCCAAAGCCGTCGACAGGGAGTTGCGAAGGTTGTCAAAGATGATGCCTGGGAACCAGGAATGCCAAGTTACCCGGAACTGGCTCGAGACCGTCTCCGAGATTCCATGGGCGGCTACGACAGATGACAGATTAGGACCGGAGACGTTAACAAGAGCTCGAAAGCAACTCGACGATGATCACTATGGTCTGGACAAGGTAAAGAAGAGATTGATCGAGTACCTTGCCGTGCTGCGTCTCAAACAATCCATCAACGACGACGTGGACGACCAGATCCGCAGAGCAGAAGCGGAGACTGGCGTCTCAACCGGCAAGGAAAATACGCAGCAGAAGCACAGCAACATCAACAATAACAACAACAACAACGACAACGACATCCAGAAAAACGATGCTGAGTTAGAACATGACGCCAAACTTCAAATGCTGAGGACCAAGAAAATGGTGGACAAGTCGCCCATCATACTGCTCGTTGGACCACCAGGAGTTGGCAAGACCAGTCTGGCCAAATCGGTTGCCACGGCTCTTGGCAGAAAGTTCCATCGCATCTCTCTGGGCGGCGTAAGGGACGAGGCCGAGATTCGTGGTCATCGCAGGACCTACGTCGCAGCCATGCCGGGCTTGATCGTTCAAGGCTTACGGAAAGTCGGTGTCACGAATCCGGTGTTCCTGCTGGATGAGATCGACAAAATTGGCCTGGCCAGCGTTCACGGTGATCCCTCGGCAGCCATGCTCGAGGTGCTGGACCCAGAGCAGAACCACACGTTTCAGGACCATTACGTCGGTATGCCTATCGACTTGTCCAAGATACTCTTCATCGCTACGGCGAACAATCTGGAAACAATCCCTGCACCTCTGCTAGACCGGATGGAAATGATTTACCTGCCGGGCTATACAACACTCGAGAAGCGCCATATCGCCATGCAACACCTCGTGCCCAAGCAGATCCGAGCCAATGGATTAGCTGAAGACCAGGTCGCCTTCGATCAGGATGTTGTGTCTAAGATCATAGAGTCGTACACTCGCGAATCAGGGGTTCGCAACCTGGAACGAGAGATTGGCTCAGTCTGCCGTGCCAAGGCCGTCGAATTTGCGGAAGCAAGAGACGGAGGTCACACAGAGGTGTACCGTCCGCGATTGACGATGGATGACATCGAAACTATTCTCGGCATCGAGAAGTTTGAGGATGAGATTGCCGAGAAGACGAGCCGTCCCGGCATCGTGACGGGTCTGGTGGCCTATAGCACAGGAGGTAACGGAAGTATACTTTTTATTGAGGTAGCTGACATGCCGGGCAATGGCAGAGTCCAGCTCACAGGTAAGCTGGGCGACGTGCTCAAAGAGAGCGTTGAAGTTGCCTTGACTTGGGTCAAGGCTCACGCGTACGAGCTTGGTCTCACGCCAGAGCCTACCACGGATGTCATGAAGGACAGAAGCATACATGTCCACTGCCCCTCGGGTGCGATTCCCAAAGATGGACCGAGCAGTGGTATCGGTCAGGCTATTGCTCTCATTTCTCTCTTCTCTGGCAAGCCTGTGCCACCTACAATGGCCATGACGGTACGTTTTTTTTATTCCCCTCCCTCTTTTCTCTTTCTTCGCTGCTCGACCTTTTACCCCTTCATATCGTTTGTATCACGGTACAACGCTATTTTGCGTGCATACCATCATATCTCGGGGATGTCTGTACCATATGTGTCCTGGACACGTACCTACAATTACGTCCCCCCCCCTCCCCGGGTATGGCTATGCACGTGGTGCAAACATGTGTCAAATCCGCCCGTCAACGGAGCAAAAAAAAAACGAAAGAAAGAAGAAAGAAAGACGCGAGAGGCTGCATGGAAGAACGATGGACTGACCACAGTCTACCGTACGTCCTTTCTAGGGTGAAATATCGCTGCGCGGACGCATCACTGCCGTTGGCGGCATTAAGGAGAAACTCATAGGCGCACTTCGAGCAGGAGTAAAAACAGTTTTGCTGCCAGCCCAGAACCGCAAGGACGTCAGGGATCTCCCACAGGAAGTCAGGGACGGTTTACAAATCATTCACGTTGGGTGAGCAATTTCTTTTCTTTGTTTCCCCCCCGAATTTCCTTTCCTTATACTTTGTCACAACAGTATGTTGTGACTGCTTTGCATGTTTTTATCCGCGCACCAGAGCCAGCGATGGGTGTCAAATCTCATATATCGCAAACATGGTAAGGAGTCGAGATATGGGACACTTCTATATCGACATAGAACAGTACTTCTCGATCATCCAAATAGCCGGGGAATGCTGTGTCCCCAGACTATGCCAGTGCATGGAGGCGAGCACACTCGACTCACTCTTGGACGAGAGAGAAGCATTCACACGGAGGAAAGGGAGAGCGTATGCCAATCGCCTGTCCTGACTGCGTGTGGTCCTACTAAATTGCACGACCTGGCGAATGCATTTTGCCTTGCCTCGCACATCCTTCACGTTTCTGCATTAGGGGATTCGGGATCTAGCAAAAGAAAGAAAAATGTAAAGAAGGAAAATAACAACATCTGTTTTTGTTCTATAACCGGCTTTCTTTCCTTTTTTTTTTTATTCCCCGCGGTTTAGGCAAAATGCTTCCTAGCCTCCCCCACCCCTTCGTTTAAACCCACGATAGGCTAGCTTTGCTAACGATGCGCCATTATAGTCACATTTGGGAAGCTATTCGTCTTGTGTGGCCTGACTCGCATTGGGCAGCCGATAGTCATTATGCTGGCATAGAGAGTCGTTTGTAATGAAGTGAATGCGCATAAGACAATTAAAGAACCGTGAGACGTGAAAGGGCATAGCCTCAAGAATGTAGGCTGGTTTCCTGATGATTTTGTTTCTTCTTCTTCGAACTTACCCGAATACAATACCCTTTTGTGCTTGGTGACTCGACTTTTTGTTGTCCACCCCCTCCCCTCCACCACCCGGAAAACATGTTACTAATGAAAATATCCTGTCCGTGATGTCACGTCATGGGATCACAACAACCACAAACGTGTGCGAATTAATTAATGTCAAAAGTCGCTCGATTAGGAAAACCCGCGCTCCTGCTGACCGTTACGGGCAGGACCGGACCTTTTCCGGACAAATGGGCCAATGAAAGCACGTACGTGCATCCAAGCACTTTCATAATCTGCATGAATATCTCGATCGGTTAGCACTTGGCATGGGGTCTGATCGATTTATGTATCTACAGTATCGGCTCTGCCACAACACATGCAATCCGGGAAGCATCGTAGCGCAATCTAAAACTCTGCGGGACGCGCTAGAATTTTCCCCCCAACTATTCCTCTCTTTTTTTCGGATGTCTTTTTTTTTTAAAAAAAAAAAAAAAAAAATTAAAAACAAAAGGTTAGCGTCTTCGTTGAATCTTCCTTCAACTCTTCGTCTCTTTGACGAGGTGTCTCATCTGAGATAGAAAATGGGGTAAAAGAATCCCTTTTTTTTTTCTTTTTTCCTTTTATTTCTTTTTTTTTTGCGGAAAGCGGGGTCAAATAGCGGAAAAAGAAAAAAAATCTAAAACCAAACCTCAGCCCGCGCCCCCCCTGACTCTGCTAGAGAAGGAAAGAAAAAAGCAAAACGTCAATAAAACGTGAAAAAAAGAGAAAAAAGAAAGAAAAAAGATGATAAAGAGGGGATGACAATGTCGAAACAGAAGTGTGCGTGTGATTCAGTGAATATGAAAAATAAAGGATTGTACGCATATGTAGCATAAAAGGCGTGACAGTGTATCCTTTCGTTGTTGTTTTTTTCTTTTTATTTTCCTTTCCTTTCTTTTTCTACCTCGGGGCCTAATTTCGTTAGAGTTTTCTCTCCTTGGCAAGGACAAACGTTGGCAGGGAAAAGCAAAAATAAACATACAATGTACATATGTATGTATGTATGTACTTATTCCGGCCTTGACTAGCCCTGGTCCTTTGTTCCATTCCATGACCAGGCTTGTCCGGGATTTATTTATTTTATTTTTATCTTCTTTCTTCTTCCCCGGCTCTATCGGCCCCAGCCGGAAAAATTCGAAGCGGGGATCAGAAAGAAAAGACCAACAGCATAATTTGAGTAATTATGGCACCTTGTAAGAAAGAAGAAAAGGGAACCGGGGGGGGGGGGGCGTATGTTTTAATCCTTTTTGGACAAAGAGTATTGTAATTCCATGGCCCCCGTTCGTGTGCTTTTTTTCCGGAATGCGGAAAACATATAACTCAACTCTTCGGGGATATGTACCCCCGGCGCCTAATTTTCGCACGTACTGTACCATGTCGTGTAGATCTAAATCAGCTCGGACAGAAGGAACAACAAAGACGTTGACTGGCTCGGCCACCCTACATGAATCGGGAACGACCCTTTTCTCCTGGGGCGGAATAGATGTGCATGTTTACACAATTTTCCGCAGCAGCTGATTAACGGGGACCCCGTGGTCGTTAGCTCGGCGGTACTATTACTTGGCAGGTCTGCCTGTGTATGCCGAGGAACCTCCAACCTCGGATCTCCGGAAGAATGTGTAGGTGACGTAGGGACACACTTTGGTGGACACCACTAGTTTCCGGTCTATCATCCCGCACCGTACGACATTCAATTTGGCTGTCCTATAAGACGAACATTGAAGCGAGATGAAAGAAGGCAAAGATAGATAGAAAGAAAATGTCCTAACAAGAACGTTGAGAGACGAGGATGGGGAAGAAGGGGAGGGGGCGTGGACGTTTCTCGCGTTTTACTAACGAAATCATTTGTTCGATTTTAGAGTTTGACCACGTCCACTGCCGATCGGAGAACCATGCTATGCTTACAACATCCTGTAGACTTGCCAGCCTGCAGCGCCATGGTATCGCGTGGGATAAGAAATGTTGCATGCCACTCAGTCCACACTCTCCAAAATCGGGCTCGATTGTACAGATGAAGATATGGTGGATGACCGTTATTCTTTGCCCACTAGGAACATCATGAATTGACCTGCTTGATGCGTCGAGATATTAAGACATAAGCAAATTTCAAATCCTGGGAAACCCTGATTTTCTTTCTTTGTTTGTTCATTTTTTGGTTCTCGTATTGGTAGCTAGGTTATCGGGTCGACCGGAAGACATCTCATCGACATACCTCCTGGGAGCCAAATGAGGTAATGGCCACTCACTATTCACTGTATGTACATACAGTGAACTGCCAGATATTTTCGCTTTTTCTTCTTCTTTTTTCTACATAGGCAAAACAACTAGCTGTGGCGAATGCATCCGAGACGACACTCAATGTGTGTGTGTGTGTGTGAAGTGGCATTATATATGCAGTATAGTGTCACTGACTGATTTTCTCATCTCCCTTCTCATGCTGTCAAGGCCAGCGAACTAGAAGACGTTTTACATTTGCTCAGCGCTGAGCGCGCGCCAGACTGATCGTGCAGAGTCTGTGGTGATGATGGAGATGCTGGTTTGCCCCTTGTTTATTAAAACGTTCCTCGTACATGTGCGCCGTCTCATTAAGGACTCCAGCGGTTGTGTATCGTGTGCCATAGTGCCGCTAGAGCTTTGACTCCTTGTCGTGACTTGCCTGTGTGTGCCTCTCTGGCTAGTTGCCGCGTGTATTGATGGGATCGGTACTTGGAGAGATTGGCGAATTTGTCACTTAAACCAGTGGTAGCTAATATTTGAACGTCCTTCCATTATGCCATCTAGTTAGGAGGCGAGTAAAGAAGGGGGAGGGGGGGGGGGGGGGGGGGGGGGGGGGTGGAGGTTCAAGGCTCTGCAATGAGCCAAGACTCCATCGCCTCCTCTTTATCCACCGGGCTTAGTCCACGTTGCAAAGTCCCTAAAGTAAGGTATCCCCTTGGAAAACATGCTCATAGAGCCGCGGTAGTCGTAAGCGGACATACTCGTCCATAGTGGCAAGCGCAGGTGCAACTGCGAGGTCGAGTATGTACATGTTCATGTTGTATGACCTGCGCGGCTGCGTGCGTCGTGTCGTGCCAGTCGGTCGTATCCAGATCTGAACCAACGGCTGGATCAAGACCCGTGCCACATGATATGCGAGTACATCTGAATAGCCTAGGTAGTACGAGGCAGCAGCAAATATCGAGTCGTCTTGCACAACCTTGAACACCACCTTTTGCAAGTTTCAATGTGGTGAGCGGTGAGCGGTACAGTGCCTCTTCGGCCCGGCCGGCTGGCACTTGTCTCGTTTCGGTTATTCTCAATTATGGTCCTCGTGCTGGCTTTTTTTTTTCTCTTGAAGCTCAAACAAGGGCCTTGCATTGAGAGGAATGTCGACGGGTTGTGTCGCGCAAAATATTATATCTGCGGACAAGTATGTATGGCGTCAAGATGCTGTTTACGACGGCGCAATCGGCTCCCATGACTTCATCTTGATGCTGTAGGTCTTGATGGCACATATTTGAATGTTAAATGTACATACACAGTACATCGTTGCTCCAAACATTGCCCAGATTCCCAGGTTGCTGGATTGCGGGCGGCGCAGAATTTAGGTTTAATGTTACCACAACCTAGCTCAGGCAGGATATGATTGGCCGTACGGCGACTGGGGGGGGGGGTAGATTTTTGATGTTTGCAAATTAATATTTTGACCCATCAATGCAGCCGGTTTGAAAAAAAAAAAAAAGAAGAAGAAGAAAAAGCCAGGCCGATTGAAGAGAGCCCAGCGAGATGAGGGACCGCAGAACATTGAACTGTTTCGTTCAGTAGAATGTCCAACGACAACACGCAGCGTCTTCGCTCCTCGACGATTCCGCATCATCCACCACGTCCAGAAGGCGGACTGGCCGAGCCCTGTCCAATCAATAACTTGTAAGCGTCTTAAGCGCCGCTGATCGCCTCGGGCATTTTATGGCTAGCGACCTTTCGACATTCATTAGCCTACGGTCAATACGCGTGTGTGCTTGTGCAATAATAACCCGGGACTCCGATAAAACACTGACAATATAGCACCGACCTGGGTGGGTAGTAGGTACGATCAAAAGCGAAAGTGTCGATGTGAGAGGCCTGGCAGCTTCACACTGCTCACCACGGCTACCTGTCATCATAGTAATTAGGCTCATGATAAAGGCGGAGGTCGATCACATTAAGTAGAGTAGCCCTTTGAAGTCTGGGCCTCCTTGCTCTAAAAATCGCACAATAAAGACACAAGCACTTTGCTAGCATCCCAGAGATGTGCATGATGTACAAGCGTTGCCACATCCCATTTGCTCGCCAACCTCTCAAATTATGGAAAGTGGGACATTCCGGTCAACTTTGCAACGATACGTGGAGGATAATCGGTAGAGGCATTGCATTGGCGAGGAAAAGTAGCAAGAAAGCAGTCGGATGTTAACTTCATGTTTTAGCAATGTTTGAGATATTCGCGTATACAGGACAGGTAGCACAGGTAAAACGGCACTGAACAATTGAACATTGAAGGCAGAAGGGGGGAGGGAAGGAGGGAAGGAGGGAAGGAGGCAGAAGCCCCTGTCATCCGGAGCCAGACCAGTCGCCAATTGCTCTGCTAGGAAGGAGCCTCTCTCTAGCGAGACTCTTGCCCTACTTACTACCTTGGGCACAAAATGGAACCAAAATAAGGTCGTCCTCTCTTTCCTCTCGCGAATGTCGACAAGGCCTGGCTGCCCGATATTCTGCGAGATTGAGCTCGTGCGACATTTGGAAAGCTTAGTCATTGAGGGCGCAGTCCGTCCACCAGACAGACAAGAAGTAGTGAGTACTACAGAGCAGGCAGTCTGGCAAGCACAGCGCGCACGAAGAAAGGGCGTGATGATATGGAATGAGTGACGGCATGAGTTACTCGCATTCATCAGTCTACGACCCCACGGGCCACGCCTGCATTGACCCTCGAGCGACGCACTTTCGACTTCTGCAACGCACTTTGTGAGGCATGGATTGATTCCATCGACCAAAACATTTCCCCGTTCACTGTTCTCCTCTCTCCACAGATCCTGCCACACAAGACGCCACAGCCAATCACATCATTGCATCATCAGTCCACTATAACGATTATCTCGACCGGGACAGAGGCTGGTGCCACACCCCTCATATTCGGTGCCATCTGCCGGGCGGCAGAAAGCCATTTTAATTGTCGCACTCGAGTTGTTAGCGGGCGAATGATGATGGATGCTAACGCCCATGACTGTCCATCTGTGGCGGTGCGCCCAAACGCCTCCTTTGCTTGGCCGGTTCTGCTTTGGATAGCTTCATGCTCCCTAGTGTCTTGATGAGACTTTCACCACTTAGTCTCTCGGTGATCAATTTCATGACTGAATACGCGTGGCCGACCGCTGTCTCTGGCCACATCAGTCGTGGGCACGGTGTCGATTACGCCAGGACAGGGTTGGCGGTCGCGAAAGCACGCGTCCTTTTGCATGATGTTCTCGAGCTTAGATCGATCAATGGACATATCGAGTCCAGCTAATTGAATATACCATGACAGCAGGCGTGACACCATCTCGGCGCTATCATATTCGCCAAAGGGAAGTCGTCCGATATATTTATATATTAGGAGGGGGGGAGGGCCACGGGCCCAGACTTTTAATTCCCGATTTGCCGCAGTATCGAGATGTTGCATCCGAGAGTGGTTGAAGGTCGACGAATCATCGGATGACCGGAATCAGCACTCACTCCGCCCTGCTACGAGAACAACAATATATATATTCAATCGACTCCCGTTTCAGCATGTTGACCCAAATCTGCAACGGGCCTGCTACACTTCATGGAACACATGACCGTCACGATTGCTCTGGAGAGGCTTGCAGACACTAAACCACATTTGATGGGATGCCAAGTCAAATCACCGTCTCAAAGAAACAGGAACATCGTCTGCATACCAGAGTAGGTAGGTGAGTACATGTAACATCAGATACATATCCTACCTAGATACGTGTACATATACATACGTATCTGTACCTGCCTGCCTGCTGACCTCTTGGAATATGCTGCAAGCGGGTGATGGAGTTTCACAGCTTTGCCACGTGTGCTCGGACGGATGCTGGGCTGTTGTCACTCGCCTGAGAAGGCTTCTTGATCTAGGGTTCGTCGATACTCAGTGTTTCACGACGCACTCATTCACTCAGCGAACTGTGTACATTGTACTTTGTGTGTACAATCCATACTTCCGGGCAATCGGAAGCATGGCAACTCCGCCAAGGGGATGGATACTATCAAGGCTCGTCCACTCGCAGTCGGCGGCCTTGAAGCAGCAGCTGCCTGGACGTGACGAAATATTCGGCGTCAATCTTACAAACAGGCTTTGACTCTGATGAAGTCTATCATTCGGCATAAAAACTTGCCTGGAATTCCACCAGGAGGCGTCGGAAGCAAGCACATGCAATTACATAAAGTACACACATGAACATACATACATATGTACATATGTACATACGTGTTTGTACGTACTTACGCCGCATGCAATGTCGCCTAGAGCTTGGTCCGCAAGTGAAAAGCACGTGCTGTCAGTCACAGCATTTCAAGCGGTAAAATCAAATACGTTGGATATGATTGTGAATCTAACATACGTACATACATACATACATACATATGTATGTATGTATGTATGAACCGGAGGCGTCTGGCAGTATCATGTTTTTCGTCAAGCACTGGTGATCAAACAGGATGGCTACTTGTGCACCTCCGCTGCTGCCGACAAACCAGACATACACAAACACACGCCCCCCCTAACCCCCTTTTTTTCTATCTGCCACATTTATCCGGTCCACAATTCAAAACTCCGTGGGTGTCTCCACATAGCATCATCGACACCCTCATGCACGCGCTTGTCTACCAGTTGCGTTCAAGGGTCGCTTGCAG
This sequence comes from Claviceps maximensis, assembly GCA_018360255.1. Lineage (NCBI taxonomy): Eukaryota > Fungi > Ascomycota > Sordariomycetes > Hypocreales > Clavicipitaceae > Claviceps > Claviceps maximensis. Next base: position 120,369 of record SRPZ01000017.1, read on the forward strand.
TCGAGGGTCCCGCTTGTTCCCATTCGTCGTTGGGGTACCTATTCCTCGGGCTTGCGAGGGTCTCAGTGCCAACATGTGACCAGATTCTGACACCGCGGGAATCTCCCAAGGAACTTAAAGCGCCAATAAGGCTCTTGCTCCACGTCAAGACTTGCGAATGTCCGGGTGCTCCCTTATCACTCGAGGGATCCTACGGGGAATTCCATTTCTTATGTCCAAGAAGTTGTTAATCCCTGCTTCCCATGTGCATAAAGCTGCAATGCGGAACAGTCATCTCACCAGTTCGAACCATGAAGAGAGAGGTGTTGATCACTACATACTGTGCACATAGAGTATGACTCTGTGAGGTGTCCATCGTTGATCGTTGGCCTAGCTTCCTTCACATCTCCGACGGGTTTGTCTTGGAAGGCGAGGCGAGTCTATGAGTCGTCTCGTTCATGTCTCGCCTCCTTGTGTGGACCAGGTTGGCCTTTCACTGTGGCTACCTCCATCTCTTGTGTATCGCGGCGTCCTCGGCTTCGTTGTCAAAGTCAAGTCGAGGAGTTGTGCGAAGAATGAGAGGGCGATACCATGGTGTTTATTGTACATACCGGTTACAACCAAAACCTGCCACCGGCAACAAGCGAGACAGGACATCCAACTCTTTCAAGGACTTGCATCCCCCCCCCCCCCCCTTTTTTTTTTTTTGCCGCCGTGATCTTCTTTCAGAGCCGTTGACTCCTTGAATGCACAATCTTTTTTGTTCGTTTAGTGAAGGCTAGTGATGAGATGTTGCGATCCAAGCTGGCGTTTTGGGTCCCGACTCCCTCGGACACGTGGGTGCGTACACAGCTCCGCCAAGGAAAGGCAAAGGAAGGTTCTATTCTGCCCTGAAACGCGTAGACATTTCCATTATCCCCGGCATGAGCACCCACAATAAGCGTTGGACTAGTTTTGACGAAAAATCCGAAGCATGTTCTTCTGAATGTGTCGAGCCGGGATCTTCGCAAGAACCCTGCTTGCCCGCAACAATCCCCCTTGTTTGATTTCCACTACACTTCCTAGCTCCCAGTCACACAATAACCGACCCTTGAGCTGCCGATCAGCCTTTATTGTATCGCATATGCTGTGCGTTCTGGATCCCGAACCGTTTTACCTAGTCATCTTTCTGCCTAGTAGGCTGGGGTTGCAGTGAAGCGGCCAGGATAGCCGGAGACAGGAAACTTTCATCTCTTTCCCAGTCCACGATTGTCCGCCGGATGTTTGTCGCGCTCAAAGTGCAACTGCGAGAGTTAGTGGGGGAACTTTTCGGACCAGGAACAGCTGCTCCATCATTGTCATCGCTCACAGATTTCCCCCAGGGTCGTATTACCAAGCGCCGTGATATCACCCTGTCAGAGAGTGTCACTGTGCTGCACCTTGTTTCACACCGGCCAGCTGCTATGGTATCAAACGCATGTGTATCCGCTTCAGTGCCGCCGTTCAGCTTCCGCCTTTACTTTTCCCGAGTTAAATCCTTCCCATTTCATCACCCTCTCGGCCTAGAGCGCTTGATCGTTCCCCTAGGCATTCTCGCAATTTGAATCAATTTTCTTTTTTTTTCTCTTCTTTCTGGCCAACCTGCGTCGCATCGGTTCCCTCGCACGCTTCTTCTTCTCTTCTTTTTCTTCTGTGGCAAGTTTGTGTGTGTACAAGCACAGCCGGATCCTGCTTTTGCTCGAATCTATTAACAAAACGCGCGCTTCTAAGAGATCCGTTGCAATAGTCAATACATACTTGGCGCTGCCTTCCGACAAAACAGCTCTGCCTCACATCTATCACAACCTCAACTTTTTTTTCGCAACACTTACGTGAGGCATCTTGAAGCCATCTCGTCAAGAAAAATTCTGGGAGCCGGCGTCAAAGTGTGTGAGAAAATTGGACAATAACATCTTACGCTGATCCTATACACGATTCTTCGTCCCACTCGCTTTTGCTTGACGTCAGAAAGAGATCGTTGTACATCGAAAGTGGTCGTGAGATAAGACGCCTACAATCAATCAGTCAGTCAGCTAAGCTAGCTAGTCTTGACGAAGCAAGGCTTTGCAAAATTTTCTCCGATGCTATCAAAAGGCAGGCCGTTGGATACATCCTCATCACTCCCGAGTCCTTGTCCTAGCCTCCTGCTCCCGGATCACAATTCTGAACGAAATCTGGGTTGGGAAATGCAAAGTGCAAGAGCAGAAATATCTGTTCGCACACGGGCATATCCATCCCCTCCCACGTCCGGCGCCACGTCGTTGTCTCCAAGTGATCCTCGCGAGCTCTTTAGACAGAGTCGAGGTTCCAGCACATATTCCAATGACGGTATCAAAGATGTCTACGTGCAGAAGAGACCAGTCGACGTTCGGCTACATTTGCCCCCTCCGCAGGCGCCGATGCCACCTGCGATATTTCCTGGCTCATATCAGCAGAGATTAACAGGGGAGCGTTCTAACAACTATCTAGCAGCAGACCTCCAACCTAATCACTCTTCACCTTATTCACTTCATGATCTGCATCACGAGATGAAGCAGGGTCAAAGCTCACAACAGTTTTCCGCTGTGGCGGCCGCCAGTTCAAGGACCGCCCTTGAGCTCAGTCACTCTTGTGTATCTACTTCTGCAAATAATCAGGTGGTCGGTTCGCCTAAGGCGCACAGAAAACCCAAAGCTCATGTCGCGTCAGCATGTGTACCTTGCAAGAAAGCACATCTTCGGTAGGTCTATTTTTCTTCTTCTCATCTCCATTTACCTGAATATTCACATATTTGGGAACCTTGAGCTGACAAATTTCCCGTTTTTTTCTAGGTGTGATTGTACGTTATTTTCTTTCCTTTTGAGTTGGAGGTCGTTGGGGAGGGGGGGGGGGAATCAGGCCTTGTCGATGGCAAAAGGGAGAGCTCGAGTCGGGATTAAGAAAACAAAGACAATACAGCTGACAAGGTGAAAACAGCACAGCGACCGTGTTCAAGGTGTATAGGCAACGGCAAGGAGGGTGCTTGCAAGGATGTACAGCATAAAAAACGAGGAAGACCGAGACTTCGAGACGATAGAGACGCGCGGTTTGAAAATATGCGTCAGACAAATGGACAATCTCGCGGCATGTCTCCGCGACGCCCTGTGGACATCCATCCGTCCGGCGTTTACGGAAGTTTCGACGACTACTATCAACGCCATCAGCCGTTCCGCACCGTCGACATTGGAGGGCTCTCGGCAGCACGGCCAGGCGAGCCAGGATTTGGCTCTGATCCGAACGGCTACCACACACCTCTCTCTGTCACCCCTAACCCACCAGAGCCCGTGGCCTATCTACACATGAGCCTGGACTTTGTCAAGGGTTCTGCCTCGTTTTGGGACATGCTCGGCCTGCCAAACATGGCGGGAAGAAACCTGAGGGACATCGTTTTGCCGACGGAGCTCGAGAAAGTCATGGCAATTCATTCCTATCTCAACAGTGAACAGCGGGGGAGAGAACCAAATTATTTGCCCCCGATTCTGGGCCGCGGCTTTGAACAATGTGTTACAAGACTCGGCTTCGCCATAGAAGACTTGGGGCGCTTCCAGCCTATTCTCCAAGAAAATCTGGTGTTCGCTAGAGGAGCGGGCATATGTCCCAGGCCCATACCCATCCATGCAGGGCTCGTCAAAGAAGGGTCGTTTTATTTTATTGTGCTGCTACTGAATCTGCCTGTGAGACAAGTGCCTCGGCAACAACACGTACCGTCGTATGTCACAAACACGCAAGGGGGGCAGGTCGGTTCAGCAGCGCATCCGCGCATCAGCCCTGGAAACTTGTCCGCTCATCGTGGAGCTGCAGCTGCAGCCGGAGCCGGAGCTGGACCGTTGGACTCCATTCAGGTTGGCCGAGGCGACAGTGTCCTTGTCACCGCCGTCAAGAACCATCAAGAGGAGCATCCTTCCTTCAGTCAATCCTGCTCAGTCCCGACCGCTCGAGAGTACGGCTTAGAGCATGCTGCAAGGCCGCAGTCGTACCATGCTGCGCATGACAGGCAACCATCTGAAGGTCTTCCCCGCCGGGCCATGTTGAGAGAAACCACCCCGACTAGGCCTTGTCATACACCGCCAGCGTCGAGTTTCCAACTCCCGCCCATACGGTCGCAACTCGACCGCTCAGCCCTTTCAGGGACACAATCGCAGGACGGTGGCTACGGCGAACGACCCAAGCGTCTTGCAATCGGGGGTCTCTTGGGAGATTCAGATGAGTCTCTTAGGCCATACGACAATGTGCGACGATAGTTATTGGGCAAATGTGTCATGGGCGTTGGGGTTTTCTTCTTTTTTTTCTTCTTCTTTTTTTTCTTCTTCTTTTTTTTCTTCTCTATTACTTTTTCTTTCTTCCCTATCTTATTTTATACTGTTCATTATTATTATTGTCTCTTCAGATGCAACAGAAAGTTAGCTCCCCTGGAAACCATAACAGGGCAACCCGTTTGTTCCTTTGTAATCAAAACAGCTCGAGGCAAGGCGTTGGTGGGCTGAAAACAGTCACTCCGATTCTCATCTTCGGATCTAATAATACACTAATTTATTTCAACATTTCCTATTTTTTTTCTTCTTTCTTTTTCTTCTCCTTCTTCTTCTATCCAGCCCAGTTTCGCGTACTACTCTATAATATATTATTCATAAAAAACATAACCTCTACCTCGGTATTTTCCCTCAATCATCAAGGTTGGTTTGTATAGCACGAGTAGTCTCATGGTGGAGTGGGGAACAAAGGGCTAGGGGCCAGGGGCCAGGGGAGACAGGGGGGCAGTGGAGGGTCAAGAAGGGGGGGAAGACAGGGAAAAGATGAAAGAAAATCATACTCAATGTCGCTGTCGAATCGTGCTCAGGCGACGAGACTTTTGAGCTATAATGTGATTTTTGATATATATCTTGTTTCTATTTCCATTTGTCTGTTCAAATTTGGAAAATGGGATTGGAATCGTGGAGGATGGCGGTGGGTATGTGGTCGTAGCGGCAGCGACGTCTCGGAGAGTTCGGGACATTCCATTTATGAGGGACCGGGGAGGGGGGGGGGGGAAGAAAGACACGCGATAGCCCGGGGGTACTCGGAGGTGGGCCGGATGATGTCACGTCCCTTTTTATCCACGAAGGGGGGCGACAAAAAAAAAAGAAAAAGGGAAGCTATAACATGAAAGAATATGTTTTTTATGTTTTCTTTTTCTTTTCTTTTTGCCTTTTTTCTTTCTTTTTTTTGTGGTCGCTTCCTTACCTTTTTGTAATTATCCCGTTCTATCCCTACCTTGTCCCTTTCTTTTTCTCTTCATACAGAAATTATCCCCCCCTTCCCTTCCTTAGTAGCCGAGCACAATGGCCCTCTACATGTAGCAGGGCTGTTAGCTAGGAGGCCCTGCGGATATAGTCAGGGAGCGTCATGTTTTTATACACTTTTATACACGCATGTGTGTATCTGTATCTTTGTTCGCTCTTTACTAAGGTAGATGCTTGTTTGTATTCTCGAATATGTTCCCATTAATCTGAAGAGACGAAAACCGCACCATGACCACTTTTTTTTTTCTCTTTTTTTTTTCGTCAAGTATATTCTGTCACCGTCACGGTTCCTCATGTCACGCTGCACCCCTCACCTACGTTACATCATCTCCATCTCCACGACCTGCTGTCATCGCCTGCGTCGTATGTACATGCCCACTAAGCAATGGCTCGGTAAAACAAGGCCATCAGATGACGAATACACAAGTCTGCCGCCAAGGCACATTGCTAGATCGAGCTAGGTCGTCCACGCAGCGTTCACGTGGGATGACACATGCTCTGTGTCCCGGTTTCTTGCTTCCCCGGTGCTTCGTACGGGCTTCCACGGTAACGCTGTTGTGGCCGCCAGCCGTGGCAGACACGGGCGATGGCTGGCCGTTGATATAGTTCGCGTGAGAACCAAGTGATCATCGCCTCCCTTCCCCCCCTTTCCGTCCAAGGCGAGATAGAGTACGTCTCCTGTGAGCATGGTCAATGCTTCTCAGGTTGGAATAATCAGTTAAAACTCTACATTTATGTTTACGCACCTGGCCGTATTCATCTTATGAAACCATGGAGAGGAGCGGGTATCCTGTTTGATAAGGAAATGGGTATTTCGTTGATTACAGTGATGCTCATCATCGACCGAGGCTCATGTATGTTTATACTTAAGATGGGGGAAACTCTCATATACCACCTCTCTTCACATCTGGGCAGCATAAGAGCAACAATATCATTCATTCATGGGGTGCATTGTACACTGCACGACCGCATAAATCGTGACTGTTCTCCACTCGCGGAATAATTTCATCTTAGCCGCAGGCCAAGATGACCCATGCCGTGTCTTACATGCTATCTCTGCATGGGCCGTAAAACGTTGATGGCATTTCCAACACTGCTTTCAAACGGTGAGAAAGGGCCTTTTGATTCTTGATTTGTTTTTTATTCACAATAATAATGATAATCATACTTATAATGGAAAATGCATAAACTTCATTGTCCTAGAAGACGAGCTGCGTAGGAGAAAAAGAAATGTCCAAGACGCATGTTGGAGGAAAAAGAAAAAGCGGAGCGGAGGCGTGGGTGGTATGCGCGCGGCCTTCCCCGTTTTCTCATCGCACACCCTTTTCTACTCGGAGAAAGAAGAAGAAAGACAATGAGAGGGATGATGGAAAAGTAAGAAAATCGCCATCAAACTGGAGGAGGCAACCAGGTTACTATCCTCGGCAGATGAAAACGGCTAACATATTACAAAGAAAAGGAGAGGCGGAAAAAGAAAGAAAAACGGGCTATTCTTTTTTCTCCTATCCCTGAAACAAATCCTACCACCCCACACACACTCGCCAGAGAACCCCCCCCCCCCTCCCCCGCCCTCCCCCAAAAAGAAAAGGAAAGAAAAGAAAAAAAAAACGCCCTCCTTGCTGATTGTGCTATAGTAATGTCTTTGACTTTTCTTTTATCTTTTCCCTGTTCTCTAGTCGGGACACCGATCCAGAACCGAATCGCAAATGAGTCCCAATCGGGACAAACGACTTTGGAATTACTGTGGAACAAGCATCGGGCGTAAGGAAACAGGGGATGCCTAATATTCGGAAGAAGGGGGGTTCTTGATTGAGATCTCCCCCCTAGCTTTCGTTTTTTCCCTAGCTTTCTTTTCTGGCCTAGTCTTTTATTTTCTTCCCCTTGCTTTCTTTTTTCTCCCTTCTTGTCGGAGGAAGAGAGCTCGGCAGCTGAAACAAATCGGTTCAAACTGAAGTATTTTGGCACCTCGAGTGGAGAGAGGTGTGTCTTCGGGTCAGAGGAGATGGTGGGTGAGACTAGACTTGGGCAATCACAAACAGCGACTGGTAATTCTTTTTGCCCTATCTTACTGCCCTGTTATTATCTCTGCATCCAAGAGATTGATTTATATTTATTGTGGTAGTTGTCGTTGTCTTTCTCTTGTTCTTGTTTCTGTGTAGGGCGCTGACTTGGCTTGGCTTGGCTTGCCTTGCCTTGCCTTGCTGTGGAAGCTCAGCATAGTAGGGAGACAAAACAAAACAAAAATACCAGACATTGGTGTTACACACAGATGTGCGTTACACGTGATTCGACCGCTTATCGGGTTTTGCTCAGGCAGCACGCCCCCGGTCTCTCACGTCCCCGCCCAAGCCAAGCCAGAACAAAAAGGGAGGAGGGTGGAAGTGGAGGGTGTGAGCTTCTAACGACGGGTGGCCGCAGCATCGACCTGTCATGCCAGCTAGGGGAGGCACTGTGATTTTGGAGTGACGGTGATGATGATTTCTGGAGGACATGACAAGAGGGAGCGAGTTTTTTTTTTTTTTTAGTTTTTTTTTTTAGTTTTTTTTTTTTTTTCCTCCCTCTCTTTCTGTCGAGGCAACTGAATGTCACTTACTCCATTTCTCCTGGTCGCACGTGGAAAAGTAGCGAGAGGGATCAGATCATGGTCAATGAGCCTTTTTGGCAAATGATGACGTTGGATGTTTGAATGCACCAGACGTGACGTGACATGACATGACGGCTCGGGTCCGCATGATTGTGCGAAGCCTTGTTGAGAGATCTGGCCTTGTGTGGCCAGGCACCATGGTGTTTGTGCAGCGGGTGTGCAGGTAACAAACGGATCTGGTGTCTGATGTCTGATGTCTGGTGTCTGGTGGTGTCTGGTCTGGTGGTGTCTGGTCTGGTGTCTGGTGCGGTGGGCTGGATGCGTGTGCATGTGGCGGCGGCGCAGAAGCGTTGCGACCTTCCAAATATCTGCTCGCTTGCTTTGCTTGGCTCAGGGGCGTCGCAGGGGCAGGGGCAGGGCCGACGGGATGGCTGGTGAATAAGCGGCACGCGCGGGCTGGCGGGGAAGTCGCGATGCTTGGTAGCGAGCAGACACATGCAGTTGCAGTCGCAGTCACAGTCAACGTCAACGTCAACGTCAACGTCAACGCCAACGCCAGCGCCAACATCCAAGCATGCTATGTACCCTAACCCTACCAGACGGCGACACTTGCATGCTCTGGCTGCCCGAGCGAGGGTGTGGGGAGGATGGCAGGGCGTGTCAGATGAGCCCGACGTCTCATGCTGGGGCTGCGAATGATTCATTCAAACAAACAAACATGCAAACGAGGAGGAATAAATAAATACTAGAATACTAGAAATAATAGCTGGAAAACATCAAGGAATAACTTTATAATAAAAAGAAAAAAAAAGAAAAAAAAAAAAGGTAGCAGCGACGAGCCCCGAGGACATACAATTGCAGCGTCGCACCGGCTGCATTGCAACGCTGCGCTGGCACACTGTTGGGTGTATGTGGTCAATCAATGGATGAATCCAGTCAGCGCTTGCATGTTTTCGTATGTACATGGATCTGTATGTATTGCATTTGTGCTGCTCGCGGCGTGCTATTGCAAGGGATGGGCCAACAGGCAGACGAATGGGGATTTCCAAATGCATGCAATCACCTCCGCCTACGCCCTTTGCCTCTTGAGCGCCGTACCGGGTACTTTCGCCGACGACGCGCCTGCGGACTGACGGGTGTACATGTACTCGATTTACGGAACTTTTCCCCGATTCCCGCCCACAACGGTCCACCCACGGCAGTTGTGACCCGGTGTTGCGACTGGCTGGCTGTCTGTTTTAGTTGCCTGCACGTTTTGTGCTGAAAAGTCATCCGCGGATCTTGCTCAGGTTTATACTACGTACCTACCTCCCTACCTAGATCCCAGATGACACGTGCTCAGTAGTTGATTTACCTACATATTTACTGTACATGCATATGTACATACATACATACGTGTGTACTGGCCCATGTGCGTGATTGCGCCACTGCATCCCTGACGTTTACGCCTCGCTTTCTCCGATGCGAGGAGGAGGAGGAGGAGGAGCACCTTCTGAACGGTTGGTTGGTGGCGTCTTTGATGACCTTCGGACCTTCCACAGGCGGACCGAAATGAACCAGACCGCACTGTAATTACTTCTGCCCTCATAGGGCAGGCACGGTAAAGCACTTGCCACACTACCCTACCTAGCAGGTACTTTGCATCTAACAAACAAGTGCTGGACGCATGCTACATGCTACGCACAAAGGTGCACCTGCCTGCCTGCCTGCCTGCCTGGGCACCTACCAGCTCAAGCCCGCCTGCATTGCATTGCATCACCCCGGTGGGATGACGCACGCCATATCCTCCGGAGGAAAGAGCCGGCTATCGAGTCACGTGCCCTCGCGATGTCTTCACGCGACTTGAACCACCGGTCCAGTTTCAGTTTGCCGAGCGATCAACGACCTGAAATTCATCGCCCGTCAGTGTTTCAATCAGCCCGCCGCCGCCCCTGTCTTTTCCGCCTCCCTTTCACTCTGTCACTCTATTCTGTTTCGGCTCGTGACACCACGGAAGCGGCGTAACGATACTCGTTGTTCTATTTACCCCTCATCTCATGCTACGTGCTTGATGCTCTAGGCTACGTCGCTGCGCCGAGGGGGGGGATGGACTGCTGTATATGGTCTCTGTAAATTTTTCTTGTTTTGCCGTCTTTGAGTCGCCAATCCCCCAATTAAGAGGACAATATGGACGACATGGATGTGGACAGCCCATCGGGTACTAAGCGGAAAGCGGAAGATACTCCCGAGGCGCCTCGACCTGCTCGTCGAATCAAGGTAATTATACCTTTGTTAAATATCTCGTCTTACAGCAATGCTACGTCGATGATGCATTCCCGAGTCTTTCTTCACCCCTGTAGACCTTGCTTGGCGTAACTATCTCCCTTTAGCTTGTGCAGCTAGTGCGGCTTCATTTCTTGTGTCAACGGACATCTGACTAACTGCATACCTCGCGTTTTCTGCTTTGCGGGAAATAAAAATCAACCAGGCATTGGACCCGGATGTAGTCAACAAAATTGCCGCCGGTGAAATCATTGTCGCACCGGTCAACGCTTTAAAGGAATTGATTGAAAATGCCGTAGACGCTGGCTCCACGGCTTTGGAAATCCTCGTCAAAGACGGTGGACTCAAGCTTCTTCAAATCACAGATAACGGCTGTGGGATTGAGGTGTGTTTTGTGTGTTTTGCTCATCGCTGTCGGCCTAGATAACAGCGTACAATACTCTTTGTGCTGCTGTTGCTTTTGCTTTTCGCTATTCTTACCGCCATGAAAATGCTGTCTCTCGCCGCCTGACCCTGTTGTTGCTGACCTTTTATAACATAAAGAAAGATGATCTGGCCATTCTGTGTGAACGGCATACCACGAGCAAGATCAAAGCCTTTGAGGACCTGTCATCTATAGAGACATATGGATTTCGAGGAGAGGCTCTTGCGAGCATTAGTCACATTGCCCATTTATCAGTAACGACAAAAACCAAAAATTCAACTTTAGCATGGCGGGCTCACTATCTGGACGGCAGGTTGGCCCCTCCGAAACCTGGCCAGCCTGCAGAGCCAAAGGCGGTGGCAGGTCGACCGGGAACGCAAATCACAGTAGAGGATTTGTTCTTCAATATTCCGACCCGTAGAAAAGCCTTCCGATCCAATGCCGAAGAGTACAACAAGATTGTAGACATGGTTGGGCGCTACGCAGTTCACTGTAGAGGCGTGGGATTCACTTGCAAAAAGGCTGGAGAAAGCTCCGCCACTTTATCGATCCAAAGTCAAAGTACCACTTCTGACCGAATTCGACAGATTTACGGAAGTAGCGTCGGTAACGAGCTGATCGAATTCGAAGCCGCAGATGAGCGGTGGGGGTTCAAGGCGCATATCCTGGCCACCAATGCCAATTATCACATCAAGAAGACGGTCTTCTTGCTCTTCATCAACAATCGAAGCGTGGAGTCCACCCATTTGAAAAGGGCTCTCGAGCAGACCTATGTCAATTTTCTGCCCAAGGGAGGTCACCCCTTCATCTACCTTAGTCTGCACATTGATCCTGCTCGAGTCGACGTCAATGTTCATCCGACAAAGCGAGAGGTTCACTTTCTCAATGAAGACGAAGTTGGGCAGGCAGTATGCAGGGAGTTGCAGTCGCAGCTAGCAACTGTCGACGCAAGCCGAACCTTTCAGACACAGACTCTGCTGCCAGGAGTCAAACCGGTATCTGGCCCAATGGACGAAGACAAGGAGCCTGCTCCCAAATTCATGGTTTCAGGGAAGAAGAGGAGGAACTCGAACGACCTGGTCCGGACCGATGCAAACGCTCGCAAAATAACCACAATGTTCTCCCGTGCAGAAACCGGCGAGAGCTCTGCAGAGAATGCTACCATGAAGGATGAGCCGCTGGCGTTGCCGGAAAACATTGACTACGAGACGATGGATGACCGACAAACGACTATTTACAAGCTGAACAGCCTGAAGGAGCTCCGCCAGGAGGTGCGCGAAGATAGCCATCAAGACTTGACCGAGATCTTCTCTACACACACCTTTGTCGGAATCGTGGACGAGTCCAGAAGACTAGCGGCAATGCAAGGCGGCGTCAAATTATTCCTAGTTGATTATGGGCATACGTGCTTTGAGTATTTTTATCAATTGGGCTTAAATGATTTTGGTAATTTTGGCGTCATTCGTTTCAGTCCCGCCCTGGATTTGCGGATTCTGTTGCGAATTGCAGCAGAAGCGGAAAAAAAGTTTCTTGATGCCTCGGATGAAGATTTCCCCCTGGAAGCTATTGTCGACAAAGTGGCTAATCAACTCGTCGAACGAAGAGAGATGCTTCAGGAGTACTTTTCGCTGGAAGTGTCCCCTGCCGGACAGTTGGTCTCCATACCTCTGATGGTGAAAGGGTACACACCTCCGTTGGCGAAGCTCCCACGGTTTCTCCTTCGTCTCGGACCCAACGTCAACTGGACAGAGGAAAAGGCTTGTTTTGCAACATTTTTGCGGGAACTGGCGACTTTTTATGTGCCGGAGCAATTGCCCGTCGCCCCGGCGCCTGGAGGCAACACCGATAATGACAAAAGCAGCAGCAGCAGCAGCAATGATAAAGACGCTGGACTTGGGGAAGCCAATGTTCCGGCGGAGATAAAGAAAAGAAGGCAGCATGTGAGGTGGGCAGTGGAAAATATATTTTTCCCGGCGTTCAAATCCAAGTTGGTGGCTACCAAGTCACTTATGAACGGAGGTATTTTGGAAGTGGCGAGCCTAAAGGGCCTGTATAAAGTGTTTGAGCGATGCTGATTGGGAAATGTCACATTTGAGATGGGAGTATTATTGTCCTTGGCTGTGCCTGGAGCTGGTTCTTGTGGGGCTTGGTTGCTCTGCGTCATTCCTCTTCTTCATTTTCTTCGTCTGTTCGCTTCACGTTTGAAAATGAGCATATCAAGAAGCTAGCACTTGATGTGTCATTGTGATGTTATAAAAGCAATAATCACAACATGTACAACCGCAAATATCAGGCACGTTTCCATGGAGCAAAGAATAAGTCAACGTTGGGGAGACATGTATGCCGTTTCGTGAACGTAGCTGAAATACAGTCTGGCTGCTTTATTGTTTTGCTTTGTTGACTTTTTTTGTCTGGTCCAATTCTGCATGTTGACTGGAATCTGGAATGTAGCTTTCCTGATAAAGCAAATTGTGTGATAAAAAGTTTCGTCCAACTGGTCATTCTGTCGGGGTGAAGATGGCTGAAGCGATGGTTTCAATCTTGATGTATTCTTCTTTTTGAACAGAAATTGGTGCTTTCTTCTCAGGTGTAGTAGGGGTACTTGGGGTCGAATTTGTAGGAGCGGACATTGAGACGAGGAATTATAGGATGAGCCATTGAGACGGATGTTCTAGTCGTTAGAATGAGTTATTGAGACGGGCATTCTGAGATGAATATTTATTGAGACGAATATTCATAGAGCTAAGTGTTTATATAAGAGATGATGTAAAGACACAAAATTCATAGAAGGAAATTTCAATAAGAGTAAATATATAAGGTAAAGATAAATAAGAGGATAATAACAAAGGAATCATAATGGAATATAATTAAGAAGATAAAATACATTTAGAACGAAATATACATGGAACACTATTTATTTAGGTAAATGTTTTCATAAGAATATAATGGAAGAAAATTATGTATAGAATATATTAATAGGAGAAAATAGTAGAGACTTGTCTATAGGGGAAAATATCCATTCAAGGCAAATATTCACATAAGAAAATAGATAATAAAAGAAATTCAATTATAGAAAATAATTATTAAGAAGAGAAATAGTAGACGAAATGTCAGTGGGAAAATATCTATTTATAGCAAATATTTACATAAGAAGATGCATAATAAAACAAATTTATTATATTATTAAGAAGAGAAATAGTAGACAAAATGCCAGTGGGAAAATATCCATTCAAGGCAAATATTCGTTCACATAAAATCATAAATAGAAAATGATTAAGACGAAAATATCGACTTAGGAAAGTATATATAGCAAAGATATACCAAATATGAAACATTGATATAAGAAAAGATATATAGCAAAATTAACATAACAAAACACGTAATAAAAGAAACAAAGCACCCAAGATACAGCTATTGAAAAAGAATATAAATTCATATAAAAAATTGTCTAGGAGATATATATTCAACGTCTGTCCGAGGAAAATGTCCGAGGAAAATGTCCATGAAAATGTCCATGACAGAATCAACTATACATCTCAGGCACACGCCGGCCGATGCCTCTTCTTATAGGCCACAAAACGCGTCAGATTCAACAAGACCTCCTCGGCCCTGATCCTCAGCTCGGGCTGCGTCTTCTTATCGACGCGCCTGACCATGATTTTCAGCTTGGGCAGCACCACGGCCTCGAGGTGCGACAAGAGGTCCTCCTTCCAGAAGACGGTCTTGTCGTAGGGATATTCCTCGCTGGCGTACATGTCGAGGAGTTGGTTGAGGGCCTCGACGGCGTCGGCGGGGGGGCACTCGTCTGGCAGGGCGGCGAGGAGGGTGATGAGGAAGGAGGCGATTTCGCGGTTGAGCTGGTCGGGACAGGGGTGGAGGGCGAGCTGGCCGAGGACGCCTATGCACTTGACGCCGAGGCGTTGGAAGGGGTCGGGGTTGGAGTCTTGGGAGGGTTGTTGGGGGTCGGGCATGGTGCGGGTGGCGTGGTAGAGGGAGATGAACTTGCGGTGGTGGTCGTTTTCCGTCGTGATGATGTTGTTGCTGCTGTCCTGGTGTGTGGGTTGACCGGCGAGGGTGCGGGCGAGGGCCCAGGCGAGGCCGGTGACTTGGGTGGCGAGGTGGACGTCGGCGGTGTCGCTGGCGAGGATGGGCGTGATGACTTGCTGCCAGAGGGTGCGGGCGACGGGGAGCCAGGCCTCCTGGATGCCGGCGCTTTGGGGGTCGGAGAAGTCGACGAGGGAGACGGACCAGGCCATGTTGTTGAGAGCGGAGAGGGCGTGGCCCTGCAGGCGGAGGCTGTCGTCGTCGGCGGACGGGAGGGAGGCGATGCGGATGAGGTGGGGGATGGCGAGCTGGATGAGGGCTTTGAGGACGGGCATGTCGTTCATGCTGGCGTCTTGGTCGGCGTCGTCTACACCGGTCACCATGTCCATGTCGGCTTCCATTGCGTCTTGGTCCATCTCGTCCTCCTCGCTGCCCTCGTTGTCGTCGTCCTCATTTTCGCCTTCATCATCATCGTCGTCGTCGTCGTGACCTCCTTCTTCCTCGTCGTCCATTACGCCCTCGGCGTCGTCCATGCCCATGTCCTCGTCATCTTCTTTGGCCTGCGCCGCAGCTCGCTTCGCTCGCTTCTTGTTGCCCGCCGCAGTCGCAGAGGCAGAGACTTCAGAATTGGCAGAGATTAAAGCGGTGCCGATGGAGGCGAGTGTTTCCAGAGCGAGTTGCTGCTGCTCGAAAGGGTTGGACCATCCCCCCTCGGCGCCATTCCCGGCGGCGGCGACATCAGCACCATGATCGGATTGCACTCCTGCAATCGTTCTGGCAAGGGTGGGTATCAGCAGTGAATCATCCTCATGGGCGGCCTCGAGGACAGGGGGCCAGCCCTTGAGGGATTCCAGCGAGGCAAAGACATTGTGAAGGGTGGCGCACGCGAGCACGCCATCGCCGGAGACTTGGTTCTTGAGAGCCAGGAGGGCCAGGTAGCAGTCGGTGCTGGTGACGAGCTTCTTGGCCAAGTCCCCGTTGTCCTCGGTGAGAATCATGAGGCATGCCAGGGCATCTCCACGCAGGTTGACGAGATTTCCGGCGTCATCGCCGGCGCTGCCGCTTTGGCCACCATAGGTGATGAGAAGGAAGAGCAAGCCGGTCACGGTGGCATTGGACGAGATGGCCTCCAAGAGCTCGTCTCCCGCCTCGGCCAAGGCGGTAAGCAGAGCGACGAGCGACGCCGTGATGCTGGCGACCAAGACTCTCTCCACCTTGGGCAGTTTTGCGAATTCAGGCTCCCTCGACACCAGCTTCTCGCCGACGGTGCGCGCGGCGTACTCAATGGCTGTCAGGATATCGGAGCGAAACAGATGCACGCAAAAGTCGGCCTCTTCTTCCTGCGCCAGGACCTGCAGGATCCCCCAGCCGGCAGCTCTGCTTTCCCACGCGGCGTCGGTGAGCGTCTGGGTGAGGATGGTGTGGACGATTTGCTCGCGCAGGAGCAGCTTGCGGCAGCGGGTATCTTGGATGAGGTTCGTGATGGCTGTGGCGGCGGAGGAGCGCGACTTGGGGTCGGCGTTGCGAAGATTCTGGATGATGGGCAGGATTTTGGCTTCTCGCAGGGCGGCCAGTTCTGGGTCCGAAGGTGGTTTGACGGGCTTGGAGATGGGATCGCGCCGTTGAGAGGCACCGCCTCGGTTGCGGCGAGACTTGCCCATGGCGGATGTGATGGTTTGATTTGCTTGTTGGAAGATGTTTGGGTTTCTGGCTTCGGAAGAGAAGGTAGACAGGAATGATGGTGGTGCGAGGTGTATTCAAGAATGGCACAGGCACGCACTCCGCTCTGTGGTGACACTTTTTTTTTTTTTTTTTTTTTTTTTTTTTTTTTTTTTTTTTTTGCTTTCTTTTTTCCTCTTTTGGCTCTATCGTTGCCACGGGCAGCGAGCGGGCAGCAGCTGCAACGGCGGAGTTCAACAGGGTCTGTCAGCTGCCGGATCGATCCAGCCGCTTCTTGCGCTGCGCAGGAACATGGAAGCCACATGCATCATCCCTCCCGTCTACCTATTGTCCTCCTTGCCACTCGTTGCACGTTTGATTTTCGCAAAAAGAAAAGGATGAACAGAGGAACAGGAGGAAAGAATAAAGAAAAAAACAAAATAAATTCGCTCTTCGACAGCCACAGCTGACATGATGGAATGCGGGGGGGAAACTGTGGTTCTAGTGTGCAATGCCGGCCGACTCGTTGGCTTCGCATGCCTCGCTCGCATCATGATGACGGCCACAGTCAATGACGATCATGATTCATTATAGCACAGTGAGCCGGCGACCCGGGGAGATAGAACAACAGTTCATCGGAATGGGAAAAGTAGTTTGCTTTCTGGCGCCTAGTCCATCTGGAAGTCAATAAAATATAAGAACCCCCAGGTACCAGTCATGTACGGACCGAGAAGAATTGATTGTCAACCCACAAGCCACCGGACCTTACTTGCATACAACAGAACCCAAAGTTTTTTTTTTTAGGAAAAAAAAAAGAAGAAAATTGTTCGTGGCCGCAAATCTCTACTCATCATGGCTTTCCTTGTCGATAAAGCAAGAGTAAGTTTTTTTCAAGTTCTTGTTTCCATTCCCATCTCGACAGAAAAATGGGAATAAGCTGGTCGGAAATGAAAGCAAACGAACAATATGCTCACGAGTAAAGGAAGAACGCAGTCGCCGCCAACTTTGGTCATTTTGCACAGGGCTTGTCCACGCACCCCTTCAGCCTCGACGAAACGCCAGACCAGTCCGGCAAAGTCGCCGTCGTGACTGGTGGAAGCCAGGGCATAGGCTACGGTGTCTCGTACACGCTGCTCAAGCACAACATTGACAAGCTCTTCATCCTCTCCATGTCGAGCGATGTCGTCAAGGGCGCCAAGGAGGCCATCGCGCAGGAGATGGGCCAGGAAAAGGCCGACAAGACCGTCTGGTTCCAGTGCGATCTGGCCGATTGGAAGAGGGTCAAAGATGTGGCCGAGCAGATCAAGAGCTCGACGGACCGTCTGGACATTCTCATCAACAATGCCGGCCGAGGCACCATGACCTATGAGCTCTCGGATTACGGCGTCGACCGCCACATGGCCGTCAATCACATGGGTCATGTGGTCCTGACCTCACACCTGCTGCCGCTGATGAAGAAGACGGCAGCAGCAGACAAGGGTTCCGTGGTGCGCATCGTCAATCAGTCGAGCAATCTGCATCATAGCGTGCCGAGTGACATCCAGTTCAAGAGCCTGCAAGACCTGAATCAGGATCTGGGAGCCAAATATCTGTATGGCCGAACCAAGCTCGCGGCCATTCTATATGCGCGGTATTTTGATCGCAACGTAACGCAAAAGGGACATTCCAACATTATTATGAATGCCACGCATCCTGGTATCGTGAGCACCAAGCAGAGCACGCAGGACATTCATGAGCCGTAAGCTCTGGTCACTTTTCCTATCACCATCACCATCACCATCTCTCTCTCTCTCTCGTCCTTCCCCTTCTGCCACTTATGATAACCGCACAGACTGATGATGTTTTGAGCACAGATATCCTCTAGCCGGCTACGGCGTATCTGTGGGCTTGGAGCCCTTCAAGAAGAACCAGTTCGAGGGAGCCGTCAGTACCATCTTTGCTGCAACAACGACCACGGAAGGTGGCCAGTACATCTGCCCACCGGCTCTTCCTGATCCCGGCAGCAAGCCGTCGCAGGATGAGAGCCTGGGGGATGATTTGATGAAGTTGACGAGGGAAGTTATCCGGGAGAAGACGAAAGCTGATTCGGTCGACAAGGGCTGTCCGATGGACGATCTGGCCAATTGAGTGCAGCCGGGGGTTTCTTTTTTCTTGATGTAGTAGGGACCAAGCTTTGCTTTCTTTTTCTGCATTATCTTCTGTTTTAGATGTAGTGAATATGTGTAAGAATATGAATGAGTTTTTTTTTTTTTTTTTTTTCAAATTGTCTTCTCGCGACGTCGACTGGCTATTTGTTAAAGTCAACGTTGAGCATTCAAAATTCTTGGATGTCGGCACTTGGACAGTCACGTCCACAACCAGCTGGCAGCATGTGGGGCCACTACCGTCTGTAGAGGCGGGCCGTTTCGCTTTGGTGCCTGCATGTGGCCCAAGCTCGGATTGACTCGGCTCCGTCGTCATGTCACACAGTGCGAGGTAGCATAGCGGACTGTATTTGCATACAGTAGACGGGCCACAACGCACGGTGCACAGTGCACGGTACTTGGTATGCGACAAACCAGACCAGGCCAGACTGTTCTCTGGTCACCAGCTTCACCTCATCGTATTGACCAGACTCGTGCAGACGGGCGAATATATCGGGAATTCCTGGCTGCTACCACCGCCACTGTCACTTCTACCCCGTAGCTCTCGCTACTCCAGCTCGCGACATCATGTACTAATGCGAGCCTGGTTACCCCCCGATTCTTGGCTGGTACCCATTCCCCGGCTGCGTCTGCGTCTGCGTCTGCATCCCCATCACGACATCTCGACACCGTGACACCTCGACATCAGTCACCATGACCACGTCGCGGGCATGGCCACCCTGGCGCCACGATGGTCTTGACGAAGAAATGGCCAACAAGAAGACCGACGACCCGCCGATGTCGGGCTATCCCAAGCATCGTACTAGACTTAGCACCAGCAGCAGCACCAGCACCAACTGGACCGCATCTCGCATGCCTCGCAGGTCCTGGGTGAAGCGCCTCACCGTCTACGCCATCATTGCTACAGCTATCTTCTTCCTCTTCTTCCGCCGTCGCGACCACTCAACCTCAGTGTTCGGGTCCATCGGCCCATCCACCGGCTCCTGGACTGGCTACGATCCCATTGAAAGAGCCTACGACGAGCGTTTCGGTCCCGATAATAAGAAGGAAGGTCTGGCAGGCCGCGTGCCTCCCGCCAAGGCTGTTGGCATCCGGCCCGCTGCCAAAGCCGCTGGCGGCCAGGACTCGCTTCATCATTCGCCTCTGTCCAAGGATCCTATTGAAAAGCACCAAAAGGCACTTGGCGATGCGGCGAGCGGCGGTAGTCTCAAATCGCGGCCCAAGTACGACGGGCCCGTACATCTTCCTGCCTTGTCGTCGACCCTGCGAGCCATTTCCGTGACAGGCGGCTCGTTGCGAAAGAATCGAAACGTGCTTTTTGCTGCAGCCAGTCTCAAGAGCGTCTCGACGTTACTGCCCATGGCCTGTGAAATGGCCATGGAGCTCCATAATTATGTTCACTTTGCCTTCATGGGCGTGGCTGACATTAGTATGACGGAGCTTTTGGAGATTAATGGCATCGACAAGGCTTGTCACCTAGTGACGCATGGTATGTTGGGACAAGGAATCCTCCCCTAAAGGAAAAAAAAAAGACGATTTCCTTTCATTCAATTGACGTATTCACTGAATTTCGTAGATGCTCGTCCTGATCATTTTGAATCCTCGACCGAGCACCGCACAAAGATAGCCGTCACAAAAGCGCTCTGTAAGAGTTTCCCTCTCTTGGCCAATAACCCAGCAATGGGGATTTGGGATAATGCAACTTGTTGCTGACTGCTGACTGCCTGCTACCGGCTCAGATCACATCAATGCGTACATGCATCCACAGGCGGTGATTCTGGATTCTACAGCCGCAGAGGACAATTACTTCCTCGCCCCAGCCAGAGACCAGATTCTGTCCACGTCAGCTGCTCTTATTGAGCTACCGGATCAGCCCGGAAAGAATCTGGGTTGGATCTTGAAGCTGGATTCTTCGGCCCTTGCAGGTGCGAAACCATGGATTGCTCCCCCCTTTGTTTTCTTTCTTTCTTTTTTTTTTGTTGTGTGTGTGTCAATTTTGTTCTTGCTCATCACCATCTTCATCTCATTCCACTAACCAGTAATATTTATTCGTAGCCTGGAATAACGTCCGGTTCGATATACTCATTCAAGCCACCTCGACCAAGACTGCAAACCTCGAGCGACTGCTCAAGTCGATTGCCGGGGCCAATTTCGCCGGCATTCACACTCCTCACATCACCATCGAGCTACCCAACGAGATTGAGAAGTCGTTGGATCTTTTTCTGAGTCGCTTCAAATGGCCTCGTCCGACACCCCGCGGCGGGCACCAGTCACCTATGCTTTCACTCCGTCGACGCATCACTCGACAACCCTTGGACGAGGAAGACAGCTCGGTGCGTTTCGTCGAGTCTTTCTGGCCGACGGATCCTCTCTACAGCCATGTGCTGGTATTGTCTCCGCATACAGAAATCACCCCTCAGTTCTTTCAATGTACGTAGTTCTTTCATTTTTGTTTGTTTATTCATCTCTTTCGAATTATTATTCGTCTGCCCGTTCTTCCTCGCTGCCTGACGAGACTTGACGGCGGCAGGATGCTTAAGGGGCCTTGGAAATTTGTGCTGACTGGGTGACCAGATGTCAAATACACTTTGCTCCATCAGTTGTACTCCGCAATAGCCCTGACGGAGACGTACGACGCGTCGCTCATGGGCATCAGTTTTTCTATCCCACATACACTAGCAGACGGCACCACAGCCTTCTCTCCTCCCGCCTCAGAAGAGCGGGATAGAGACCCATCCACACCGACCGCCTTCCTCTGGCAACGCCCCAACAGCGAAGCGATGCTGTTTACGGGGAAGAAATGGATCGAACTCCACCACTTTATATCCCGGACTCTGTACCACAAGAAGACCACGTCTTCTTCATCCTCGGCATCGGCTCTACTCGCGCAAAAGACAGCGGGCAAGAAATATCCCGCATGGCTGGAGTACGCACTCCAGCTCTCCCGCCTACGGGGATACTACACCCTGTACCCTAGCAAACCGACAGCGTATGCCATTCTCGGCGTGCACAGCGAGATCCCCGAACCGCCAGAGGAGTATCAAAAGGACGCAGCAGAAGCAGCAGCAGCGCAGAAAGCGCCTCACGCAAGCCTAGAAGACGAAACTACCGAGCTTTTCGACTCCGTGTCACCCGTCGATATGCTCCAAACACTTCCCGAGGGTGGTAAGCTGCAAACACCCGCCGAGATGCCGCTCCTATCCTGGGACGGCACGCACGCGACACATGCGAGTTTTAGCAAGCAGGCACAGGAGTACACTGCCTTGTTCCGGAGGGAGGTTGGCGGATGCACCAAGGAGGATAAGCCGGGGCACGGAAAATCGAATGATAAAGATGCCACCGATTTGTTCTGTGGGGATTCAAAGTAGGAGAAATAGGAAGGAGAAAAAAAGGGCAGTGGACATTTTGTATAACAGTAGACAGAAAAGGAAGAGGTTGCGTCGTGGTGAGCTGGTGTTTGCATAGCGTAATATGTTTGATCCACGTCACATTATTCTTGATTTATTTTTTCAAAAAAGAAATGTATCCACACATACATGTGCGTGTGCGTGCGTGTGTGCATATAACTAATCTGCAATAGACTCAAGAACCTCAATCACATGCCGCGCATACTGGAACCGGGTACCAAGACTTGCCAGACACGTGGACTGGACATCACAGCCGCCCTCGCCACGCCTCCTGCTGCCGCATCTTGGTGACGACCAGCAGGACGACGCAAGTTGCAAAGATGCAGAATGCCACTATTCCCAGAATCTGATGAAAGACGTGTGTTAGCAGCGCTTTGTGGGTCCGTTTCGTCTCGTCTCGTTTCCTTTTTGCCATTTGCCATTTTCCATCTTCAATCTTCCATCTTCAAGTAGATAACAGGGTGCGTAGTGAAAAGCAGGGACTCTACAGACCAGCTGTGTCCTCCATCCCGTCTGGACAATGGCCGTTCTACGACTATATTTGTTGACCGTTTCTGCCATGCCGTCATTCATGGTTGGTGTGAATATATCCGGGTGGCTACATGAGTAGGAGTACGTGTTTGTACGCGGAGAAGGAGGGTACAAAAAAGACGCAAAAAACAGGGGAGGGAAGGGGAAAAGAAGAGAAAAACACACGTATGTAATTCGCCAGCCCCAGCACGAGCATCAGCAGAGATAGCGCCCAGAAGATGGCCCCGAGGGGCTTGGCCATGCGTCGCTCCAGATCGGAGGGCTGGTTGTTGAGGTGGAAGGAGAGGGTGATGGCGACGGAGAGGACGGCCATGAAGATGGAGAGACGGAGGTGGGAGAGGAAGGCTTGGGAGTTAGCATTGGTTTTATCACCTGGTGTTTGTTATAGGGAGGTGGAGTTGATGTAGGAGATGGGGTTGATGATGTAGGAGATGGGATGAATCTGTCATGTATGTGTTTGTTTTCTGTTTTTCTGTTGAGAAAAAGTAACAAGGAAGAGAACATGGAGGGATACAAGAGACAAAAGAGAGAGGGGGGGGAATAACAATATCCTTTAAGCAGTAAAAACCAGAAGAAAATACAAAAACAAGAAAAAACCTCCCAAACCCAACATAACTTGAAAACAACAACATATCCATCATACATACTCCGCTCATTCGCACAATGATCCCGCGCATCAGAAGATTCGTTCTCGAACAACAGCGGCCCTAGCGGCGACCAGGTGAAGAAGGAGCCGCCACAAGCAGCGGAACTAGATCGAGTTGGAGGACTAGACATGAAAAACGTGCCATTAGTGTGAAGGAAGTGGAGAGACAAAGAAAAACCCCGTGTAGCGTACCCCATCTGGTCGTCGCGAGGGGGCGCAGCGGAGATGCTCGGCACGCAGCACGATCTCGGCACGAGGGCCTCGTCGACGGACGTCATGGCCGGCGAGGCACGGCACTGCGTTTATGGGGGCGGGATGTGGAGTGCGGCTCGTATTGCTCGGGCTGTGCTCGTGCTGTTGGAGGAATATAGCGTGGCTTCGCGGGGGTGGACGAGAGGACGCGATGGCGTTATGTGCTTTTTGGATTGTGTTGGTTGGATTGGGGGTTGGATTGGGGGTTGGATTGGGGGGTTGGATTGGGGAGACACGATGTTTTGGTTTGGAGGTTATGCTTCATCACAGAGTGGGCCACGACACATGCGGCTACATTTTGGATGTCTACTTTATAGCATAACGTTGGCTTTAAAAAATTCAAGAAATCAAGAAAAAAAATATATCAAAATCTATGATTTGAAATACTATTCTGAGTGACTGTGCATTTACTATCCTATATTTTTAAACAGATTGGTTTGGCCAGCGCGTGTATATTCACTGAAGACAGTCCCGCGACTGATATCTGAAAAATCAAAATCTATGATTTGAAATACGATTCTACTGGCTGTGCATTTACTATCCTATACTTTTAAACAGGTTGTTTTGGCCAGCGTATGTGTCTTCACAGAAGACAGTCCTGCCTCTGATATCTACCCCCTTTACACTCAAATCAATCATCTCAAACCACCACCACGAGCACTCGGAGCATATCCAGAACAATCATGCATCATGTACCCCCCACACCTCCTCCCACCGCCTCTCGTCCCCCCCCAACGGCCCATCAAATCTCCCAAACCTCGGCGCCTGCCCCGAATTCGCCTCGGACAGACACATCCATTCCCTCACGCAGTCAGGCACCTCCTCCTTGACATGCGCGATGCAAATCAGCGCCTGCTGGTCCGAGAGGCCCCCCATCACCACGGCGCCCCGTTTGCTCGGCTCGCTTGCCACGATTTCTCGCCCACCCGCCCCCTCGGCGGCGGCGTCTGCCCCATATGTCTTGTGCTCGCCCTCCATGAGGAACAAGGCGCACTTGTCGCGGACGGCGTCGTCCATACCCGAGAAGGCCTCGTCCAGGACAACGATGTCGGGGCTCTTGATGATGGATCGGATGAAGAGCGCGACACGCTGGGCGGGAAAAGAAAGCTCGCCAAAGGTGGTCTCATCTGCCCAGAAGAGCGGCGAGGACGAGAGACGGTGGTGGTGATGGTGGTGCTTCAAGTTCAGCTCGGGCGCGAACCAGCAAAGGGCAGCATCGACCCTCTGCTTGGCGGAGCCATCGAGCTTGGGTTGTGAGCGAAAGGTCGCTGCCCATGCGTTTTCAATAACGCTGCGGACGCTGTGGCTGCGAGGCATGTGCTGGTGGACTTCGGGGCTGGAGTGGCCGATGCGGGACTGGATGTCCCAGAAGGTCAGTGGTCTGTTCGAACTCGACGACGATGCCGGGTCGGGGAGACGGCTTTGGCCAAATATTCGGATCGGC
Organism: Claviceps maximensis; assembly: GCA_018360255.1. Classification (NCBI taxonomy): domain Eukaryota; kingdom Fungi; phylum Ascomycota; class Sordariomycetes; order Hypocreales; family Clavicipitaceae; genus Claviceps; species Claviceps maximensis. The sequence goes on from SRPZ01000017.1 coordinate 145,060, forward strand.
ATCGAGTACACCTGCGGATGGTCGGAGCTGAGGAGAGACACAATAGTAGTCTTGCCGGAGCCGTTGGGACCAAAGATGCCCCATCGTTCGCCTCGTCGCACCGTCCATATCAAGCCATCTTTTTGGGGGCCTTGCCGTGTCGTCTGTTGCGACCAGTTTCCCAGAGCAATCTTGTCGCCATACTGAACGCGACACCCGTCCATCTCGACCAAGCGTTCGGCATCAGGGTTGGTTGGGGTCAGGCCATGGACGATATGGTTCTCGTCCTTTACCTCGTTCGGCTCGTTCGGCTCCTTCGCCTCACCATTCCTGGACAGGTCTGGGGCCGCGGATGTCCGTATCTTTGATGATCCGAGAACTCTCCCAATATCCGCCAGTGTATGTATCGGGAGCTTCTTATCCTCAACCAAGCCTCCAAGCCTTACACCCTTGATGTACTTTCTCAGCCCGTCCAGAACAACGTCCTTGGGTCCCATGGACTCAACCTGACAGTCGCTTCTCAGATACACCAAATGCGTGATCCATGCCGGCAAGGGATCCTGCGGCCGCGCACTCAGCACCAGCCTCGGCTTTGCCTTGTCCGCCAGTGATCGCAGCAAAGCGCTCAGCCCCGACACCGTGGGCGGATCGAGCCCCAGAAACGGCTCGTCCAGCAGCAGCACCTCCGGTCTCGCCAGCAATGCCCGTGCTATCCTCGCACGACGTCCTTGGCCGTTGCTCAGGAATGTGACGGGAAGATCAAGCAGCCCATGCAGTCCCAGGTCTCGCACCACCCGATCCAGCAACGCGGCGGGAATGTCTCCGTCGTCGTCTTCTCCTTCATCGTGTCCGTCCTCATCTGCACCTGTTGGCCCCGACGGAGGCGAAGCCCTGCGAAGAGGATTCAGGTCCGTATTCCCGAGCAGGAAATCCCGCACAGAGAAATCCGTACTCTCCCTCCACGACTCGTATCGAGCCGATAAGAAGGCGGATGTGGCCACGCTTGCCCCCGTCATAGACGTAGTAGCCTCCGTATCGAAGCCAACATAGCGTATAGCCTGCTGAGGAAGCCTCCCCCGCGCCGGGACTGGCGACTTCCGTGCCACCAGGTACGGGTAAGACCGCGCCGCGGGCGGCACACACAGCAGCTGGCCTCGGAGGATTTGTAGGAACGTTGTCTTGCCGGCGAGTGACGGCCCCACGACACACCAATTGTGAGGCTGACGGGACGACGAGGGCAGATCAAAGGTCAAGTCATCGAACAGAGACGGGTTGGCGTGTGATGATTGTGAAGTCGGAAATTGTCGGTAAAAGGAGCCCTTGGCGATGCGAATGATGGGCAGTCGTGAAGACGACGACGGACAAGACATGATTGCAGTATCCACGCCGTCCGCGCCAGCCACGCTATCTCGAGCTCAGCAACAGGCCTTTTGTTCTTGTTGGTGCGCGCATATGGGTGGCCGAGGACCATCAGGCACGCCCCGTATGGGAAGAGAGGTTCTCCGACATTGACCGCTTCGAAAGGACACCCAATGCGATTGCACAACGCGCACAACGCAAGACAGGCCAGACGTTGTCGAGCCACACATGTAACTCCGAATCGGCTTTGCCAGGCGCCGGCCCTGCATGTGCCGTGGTGGTGGCATCTGGTGGAGCTCGGACCACCCAGCAGACCAGACCAGACGCGAGGCTGCTTGGCAGCCTGCAAGAAGGATGACCAGCTGCCAGCTGCCAGCTGCCAGCTCCCAGCTCCCACCACCACCATCATCATCATCATCATCACCACCACAACCACCACCACCATCATCCCGGATACTTTTCCTTCACCACCACCGCCACCAACCAGCCAGCCAGCGCATATCCAGAACAGTACTCGTTCAGAAACACAAACACAAATAGTTCAAGGGAGAAAACCGAAGAGACAGAAAGATAAAACTCGCCCAACATGGTAAGGATGCCGAGTCCCATTCCCCAAAACACACAAATAGACAAAACACAAAAGACACAAAACTAACGCCCCCCCCCCCCCTCCTCCACCTCCAGTCTCTCCGCATCGTCCCCGCAAACACCAACGCCAACACCTTCACCCACACATCGCACAGCTCCTCGGCCCCCTCGGCCCCGGGCATCCACGACACCCTCCGCCACGGCGTCGGCCCATCCCCCTACGACGCGCAGGCCAACAAGCCCTCCTCCGCACACCCGCTCGAGGCCCGCCTCAAGAACTGGGAAGCCACCCAGGAGGCCGTGCGGATGGAATCCCTCCGCCGGACATTCGGCATGGCCGAACCCATCCGCCGGGGCATGGAGCTCAAGATTGTGCGGGACAGCGAGTGGAGACCGATGGTGCTCGGCGGGGGATCTCTGCCGAGCGTGCACGAGGATATCCTGAGGGGCAGAGAGGACATGATTACGTGGGAGGATGTGTTTACCGGGGAGGAGACGAGGGGTGTGGTGGATGTGCATGCTGAGATGGAGAAGAAGTTGAAGATTTAGCTGCGGCGGAACGAACCGCCTGTTTTTTTTTCTTCTTCTTTTCTTCTCATACCTGCTGCCGTTGATGGGGTCTTTTTTCTTTCTTTTTTTTTCTTTCCATTTTTTGTATTGGTTCGTTATGGACTCGACAAAGTGTACTACTCGACGATAGAACCCGCAAGATTTAGTAAATGCTTCACGCCCTAAGGTGGGGATTTAAGAGCAAAAAAATGGGCCAACACTTGATTTCATGCGCAGGTATTGTAAACACGAGAAGAAAAAAGCTATCAAATGTGATTATTCATCTACAATGTTGTAAACACGAAAAGAAGAAAAAAGGTTGTCAAATGTGATTATTCATCTACAGTGTTGTAAACACGAAAAGAAGAAAAAAGGTTGTCAAATGTGATTCATTCATCTACAACGTTGTAAGCATAAAAGACGAAAGAAAAAAATCAAATTTAATTCCATTCATCCTTAATAGTGTAAAGATAGATTAAAAATAAAGTCAAATTCCAATATCATTCATCCTCAAATAGTATAAACACAACCCGAAAATACACGGAAGAAATAAGAATAGAAAAAAAAGAAGAAGAAGAAAAGGGAGCCTTCTTTCCAACGACCTGCGCTGCCTGGACTGTGAACCCATGTGATTTCATATCAAAGCAATAGCCGGCGGCAAGGCAAAGGTTATGAATTAAAGGACAACAACAACAAACAAATCATTAATACATCATGATTGCGCCCACGTGACTCCAATTTTTCCTTTCTTTTTTTTTCCTTTTTTTTTTTGAGGGGCCATTCTCCGTACCGACGTGTGTGTGTCCCATCAATCGCGGTTGTCCAAATTCGTCTCCCAAATGAAATCCAATACCAGACACGCATTACCACGAGCATTTTGGAGGGAGAAATAGGAAGAAGAAGAAAGGAGGAAAGAAAGAAAGAAAGAAAGAAAAGAAAAATGGCAGAATGAGAACAGGCGAAATGGAGAGAGCGTATATCTCGGTACAAGGCCTATGTCAGTATGTGAACAAGCTACGCACCCAGTGGTGCGTGCAAAGTCATGACTTTGGCGGACTAGATGGCCGACATGTCATTGCAATCAAGACGACTTCCGCTCGATTCGAACAAAGGTCCCGCCACCCTCTTCGCTTCCCAGAATTTTGAAGAATATAGATACAAATTGACGAGTAATTGACTGCGGGGACTATATGGCTTGCTGCATTGTCGTGAGCTGCGGCAAACAGGAAAGAAGACAGGTTAAAGATGCGAGAAAGAAGAAAAAGGTGAAGTAAGAAAGGTGGGTAGAATAAAATAAAGAAAAAGAAGAGAAAAGGGAGAGGAGAGAAAAGAGAAGAGAAGAGAAGAAGAAAAGGGGGGTTGGAGAGGAAGAGTCAACGCGGCAATGGAAAAAAAGGTCAGGATTCATAATATGGAACAACACGCTCCGTTCGCTCTGGACCGCGGGCCGTCTCCACGGGCTGAAGGAATACTCTTGCTTCCAGACTTGGGTTCTTCCTCATCCAGGTCTTGGGGACGAATGCTCATATGAACGACGTTTGGAGTCTCTGTACTGAACTGATACTCTATCATTTTTTCGACGTCAAAAAAAAGGAGGAAGGTGGGAGCGAAAACAGAAAGCCAAGCAAAGTTAGAAGAGTTCAATCATGAATGGCAATGTGTATGTATGTACATATGTATGTATGTATGCACAGAAGAGGGGGGGAGGTGGCGTGTGATTTTTTTTATTTTTTTTTTACTCACTCTTGAGTTGCTCCTTGTCATCCAAAAGCTTTCCGAAATGAATCAGCCGTATGCTGCTCGGGCTGGCGGGTTTTGCTTCCCAGTCGTTCCGCCACTCCCGCAGGATGAGTTCCTTTAGCGTGTAGATGCTGATGCTGAAGGGATCCGGCTGGCCGGTTTCAGTTTCGTCGGGAATGGCGACGTTTCGCCTTGTCAAGTACTTGGCATCGATTCTGTACGGATGGCGACTTCCCGACGTCAGGAGGAGGGTGATGTTGCAGACTGGTCCTTCGGAGTGACCTGGCGCAACGGTGATGTCGTCATGTGCCGGGCCAATGGCCAAGATGGAATTGCTGCGTTCCTTGGTCGGCGGAGAGGGAAGCACTTCCTCTTTCTCCTTGCCCTTTGGAGAGGCCTCGGCCGCGTCGGCTTCGTCTCTGGTTTTGGTAGTGTTGGTGATGTTGGTGGTGGTGGTGGTGGTGGTCGCGCGGTCGGCAGCATCCGCATGGATGATGGGTTCGGCGGCTTGCTGCGAGGGGTCGTGGGCTGGCGTGGTGGCATCTTGAAGCATGGCGGCAGCAGTCGAAGACATGTTCTCCATGGGCACGGCGTCGGTGGGTTGGCCAAGGAGAGAATGATGACCAACAACGCGAGGTGCAGGAAGGCCGCCGTCGTTGGCACCGCTCATGGCTGGTGAGCTTGGGTCCATGGAAACGCGCAGCTAGGCTGTGTGGTATTTGGTAGCCTGGTTGGTGTCTGGTGAGGTGAGCGGTGGCGGGAATAGCACAAGGAAAGATATCCGTTGGCCGCACCAGCCAGGGTGTCGCCCGAGAGAGGATGAAGCCTGCAAAGGTTGACCCGGAGCAGGCAGGAGCAGGATCCAGGACTGGACGAGAATTGATGATGGATGAGAATTGATGTAGACGTCAGGTCTGCCAGGTCTGTCAGGTCTGCCAGTGCATGTGCTGAGTCTGTGACCACTAAACCGGCGCTCAGGACCATGACCGCACCATCACCAGGGAGGAGGGGGGGGGGGATGGCAGAGGCGGGGGGGGGGGGGGGGGGGGGGGGGGGGGGGGGGGGGGGGGGGGGGGCGCTCCTCTATGAAGCGCCGTGCGGTTGATGTGAAGAGCTCTGGTCTGGCCGGTCTGGTCTGGACATGGCTGACGAGCGAGCGCCAGCGCCAACGCCAGCGCCTGCACCAGGCGGCTGCACACATGCAAGCTCCATGTCCTTGTCATCAATGTCCTGCAGCGAATGGCCCGCCAGCCCGCCAGCCCGCCCGCCCCAACAAGACGTGCGCCGTCGCGCGCCTCTACAGTCTGGACATGGACATGGGCGTGGACATGGGCGTGGACATGATGGGTCTGGCCTGCCCTGCTCTGCCCTGCTCTGCCCTGCTCTGCCCTGCTCTGCTCTGCTCTGCTCTTTGCCCTGCTCTGGTGCTTGCCTCTCGAGCTGGTCCGCCCTCATCAATCAATTGATGCTCTCTCGGCCATCGTGCGCCTCATCAATCAAGCTTGTGTGTATTTGCCCTCCATGTCTCGTCCTGGATCCCCGAATGGGACTCGATGTCTGAGACACCAGACTCGACGCGCCCACTCGGAGAAATCCCCAGACCAACAAGATGCGAAAGCCGCACGACGATTTTTCGTTCGAGAAGCCCGCCGCTGAGACAACCGTTTGGGATGCCGTTTGGGATGGATGTCGTCTGGGAAGGGGGAAAAGAAAAAAAAAAGAAAAGAAAAGACATCGCGGAACAGCACAGGCCATAACACGCCTCTTGGATGCCAAACAAAATTCCCGAATATACATATGTATACATAATAAAAGCCGAGCACTTACGATACGAACCCCCACAACCTGGGACGTCAGCACCGTTTTCGACTCCATCAATCGCCGTTGCACTCATCCACCCAGCCATCCGTCTATCCGTCAGTCCATCCATCCATCATCCATCCATCCATCATCCATCCATCCATCATCCATCCATCCATCGCCAACGAAGCCAAGCAGAGCGTCAAGTCCGGTCCGGTCTGGTGCTGATCCTTGCGGCCCCTGCAGTACGCATACCCCAGCCGGCAGGCCCTCTTTCCAACCCACACATCCATCCATACCCTCTCCTCTATATCCCGAGATCCGTTGCAGATGGAAGCGGGCGTGCGCAAATGAAAAAAAGTTCCGACGCCGCAGTACAAAAAATCCACATTTCCCAATCAAAGTGCCTACCTGCCATGTACACACACACACATAGCATGCATACCTACATACATACATATGTAGGTATGTATATATCATTTATGCATGGCCATGCCTTCCAAGACGCCCCGCTGGGTGATAATGAATAGACATAAAAAGTCCTTCATGGCCACCCACATATCACGTTGTACTTGGTCTGGCTGGTAGCATACCGACCGACAGATACCCGGCAAATCAATCCGCTCGGACATCATGGTCTGTCTGGTCCGTCTCGTCTTGTGCTGCCATGGCCACCACGACATGCTTTCCACACTCTTCTTATCGTGATGATGAACTGTCTAGTATTACCATCGCCATTGCTATTCAAATTCCCCTCAGCTAACCAAAATCAATTCGTTGCTTATCATTTGTCTGCACGTACACTATGCATCGCTGAGTCTTGCCCCATTTGGCTCCTGGCTTATGACTTCTTTCCCGGAAAGTGGCGAATCCTGCCAGTAAACAAGCACGTGGACACCAACGAACCCGACATTATATCTACATGAAACATATACAATGTGTACATAACGTACCCATCAATAGAGATTTGGCGAATTCAAAATCTTGTCCGCAGGTCGCGACGCCTGCCCACTTTTCACATCATCACACAATAGACACCCCCCCCCCCCCCCCCCCATTTGGATCGTGCCACGTTCCGTCATCAACATTCAGCATTACATCCTTCCACCTTTGATTGCCATCTCACAAAGACAACAGATCGCCGTTGCTCCCGCCTCCTTGGGCAGGCTGCAGCACAGCTTCTGGTGCATACGCGCTCACCACATAGCCCGTTTCATTGCCGCCGCCGCCGCCAAACATGTCCTCGCCATGGTCCAACCGCATCGCCGCCATCTGCTGCGTCCCAACACTTGAAAAGTACGCATCCGCGTCACTGACCGCCTGGGAGATATTGCCCTCTCCGTTGCCTAGAGCGGCGCCTCGACTTGACAAGTCAATATTTGTTGGCTGCCCTCCACGACCAAACATGCTTAAGCTCTTGTGGCCATCCTCATCTTCGGGCAATGTCTGCCTTTGTAGCGCTGGCGAGTCCTGGAGTTTTCGCGGCCGAGCAGATCGGAATACCGTCTGCACGGGCTTGAGATAGATCGTAGCGAGCGTGCCGACGTTGAGGCACATTTCTTCCAGCGTCGGTGCTTCAAGCTTTTCGGCTTCTGCCGTTATCGCTGGTTTTTCTCCCATGACAATCTGCTTTGCTGCGTTCATGTCCGTCGACAAGAGTCGCCAGTACATGTAGGCTCGATCTCGCAGGTCGGGGTTGTCCGTCTCCTCTGTCGCCCATTTCAAGACTTTGGGCACCAGCTCCTGCCCCTTGGTAGGTCGTTGGATGAAGAGCTTTACCGTAGCTGTCAAGAGGGCGAGTTGAACTTCAACCGGCTCTTCCTGGAACGAGTACAGGAAGTCTTCCAACAAGGCATCGCTGTTCTCGATGCGATCCGCATACTGTCCGATAACCCATACCATGGCGGCCTTGGCTTCGGGTTCATCTAGTGAATCGAGGTGTTCGCATAGAGTACCGATGATGGATTCATACTGGTTTGGATATTTCCTAAAAATGTTCTTGATAACAACCGTCGCCTCCTGAACGATATAGGTTATCTTGGTTGACACGAGCTCCAGCAGAAGGTCGATGCATCGCTTAGCCGCCGGCTCAATTTTGATTGCGAGTTTCCCAATGGCACGAACTGCTTTGCGAACAAAGTGAACATCGATTTCCGTGGCGTACTCTCGCAATTCCGTCAATACTTCATCGATGTTTTTTTCGTTGGCCAGCATGAATATGAGCTCCAGCTTGGTGACCTTGACGTAGATTGGGTCGTTGTATTTGCAGAAAAATACTCGGATATCGTTCTTCAACACATCAGGCCGCCGTTGCAATATGAGGAGGGCGTTTCGGAGAGCCAAATACTGCACTTCGGGACCCTTGGCGAGGAGTGTGACAAGTGGCGGTGATAGTTTTCTGCACAAGGCAGCAACTTGTTTCTGATCGGCGATATAATTCAGCAAGTATAGAATCACGCGAATGCATGTCAATACAACTGAGGAATTGGAGTGTGACAGACGAGGCGCAATGCGTTCTGCCAGCAAAGCAGCCTCGCCCGTTTCTTGTGGCACGTAGGACATCAAAGCCTCTAGTATATACGTTTGACCCCATCTGTCTCAGTTTTTGTCAGTCTTTGTCATCCTAGAGTGTAACAAGCGAAAGCAAGGGAAAAAAAAAAAAAAAAAAAGAACGGCTTGCTCGACATGTAAGCTTGGAGGTAACGAGGAGCATACTCAGAGCAATCAGGCAAAATCGCCACCATTTTCGAGGCATTGCTGTAATCGATGGTGAGTTTGATGGCGTCGCTTCGTTCCCAGATGTCCATCAAGCCCGCAAGCGCACTAGCAACCACCGTCGGATTATCGTCACGAAGTAGAGAGTTGAGTCGGTCGATGAGATCTGATTTTTCTACCATTTGTCGATCATGGTCGTATAGTTTGGCTACACAAAAGGCGGCAGTTTTGCGCACGTATGGGTCGTTATCCCGCAGCATGTGCTTCACGGTGGCAACGGTAGCCTCGACGAACTCTTTGACGTGAATATATGACATGGTACGCAGCGCAAGGGCTCGGACTAGTGGGTTTTTATCCTCCATATCCTAGTGGGGAAAAACTTGTCAGCTTGGACGATGTTGTAGGATAGACTGGCCGGTGCGTACATTTTGAAGGACTGGAATTGCCTTGACAGAAATGTCTGGCCTAACTCTAGCGTAGTTGACCAGGTACAAGAAACACCTATTTTCTTGTCAGTTTGGCAGTCTCCTATTTGCATCCAGGACGACTGTACTCTACATCTTTTTGATTTCCAAGCTGGGGATATGCATGCAAGCTATTATATCGGGAAACAAAGCCACCATATCGTTGTTACTCATCGTCATGTTGGCAACGATTCGCTTGAGCGCAACTTTCTTGACACTATTATTCTTGTCCTTCTTCCCGCCGCTGTTCAGCTCGAGGCGCAGCTCCGCGACTTTGCCCTGGGGAATTCTTAGCTTATCAAATGCCAAAGGAGGCATGTACAAAGGGAAAACAGCCATGATCATTACAATCGTGGCAGAACTTGTTGCTAGTCACAGACAAGAAAACATGTGTTTCAACCCGGATGGGAGGGGAGGGGGGGCAAGAGGAGATGAGGGAAGGAGTCTCGAAAAGGCTGCTGGATGCAAAAGGGATGCAAAAGCAACCTCGCTCGCCTGGTTGGCATATGTATATAGAAACAAGAGACCAGAAGGGTAGACGGATAACGACAAAACGTTTGGGGAGTCAAAGGCTTACACGAGCGAACAGCTTCGAATCACCTCCACCATCTTTGGTTGACATGGCGGCGGTGGCGGCGGCGGCGGCGCAAGGTGGAAGTTATATGGCCCAGCTTGGCCCAGATTTGACAGATTGCAACAATGCAAGGTTATTCGCTAGGCCGTCGACTTTGGGGATGCTGCTTCGTCAGGCGACGCAGGATAGCTGACAATGATGGGTATTGTCGGTTCGGGGCGACTCAGTGACGAACACCTCACGTATTTTTGCTAGGGAAAAAAATAGTTCAAGACAGCTGAAGATTATGGTCAACGGCGACATCCAATTAGAATGAAACTTATCGACTACTTACCTGACTATACCAGCAGCCCTTCCTGTCTAGAGCGGCACACAAAATATGGCCAGACCAGAACCTCTTCTGCAACGATTCGACGAATCCACGAATCACACCGAGTGGATGGATGGATGGATTGTGGTAGCACTGCAGATGTGTAGACTGGCCGATGACTTTGCCAAGTGCTACCTCCCTACTCTAGGCTTCTTCGTATGCTCCTGGGCGGCGGAAACTTGATCGACTGTTCGACTCGTCAGGCGTGATGGACTTTGGTGGTAATAAAGTGCCGCTTCGTTCCGCATCTGATTGAATCCAAAGAAGCACTGGAAAGGGGCCGCGGTTGCCAAAACCGGCCTTCTATGCGCGGACTCTCGGAGCCACTAATTCCAACCCAAAACGCTATCGATAAGCACTCAACGACGTGCAGACTGCGGACAGGCCAAGCTAACACCACCCATCCATCACCTTCATCAAAGCAGACGTCGCCAAAGACCCACGACCTCACCGGAAAGTGCTTGTTGGCAATACGAGATACACCCTGAGCATCGCAATCAACTACTACATCATACGCTTCTTGACACAATTTCACAATTATGGCCACGCCCACAACCCGCGCGCCCACCTGGGTTGCGCAGCTACGCTCTCCCCCACCTGCCAAATCCAAGGTCCCTGGCATTTCTGACCCCGTGGGCTTTTCCTCATCAGGCCCTTCTGGCTCCAAGGTCAGCCACTGACTATACATATCTCTCGGATATCGTCTGATCCAATATCTCTTCAGTACATCCTCAAATATTAACCGTGTCCTAACAAAATTTCATTTCTTATAGAAGCCAAGCAAAGATCCTAAAATCCAACCACGAAAGCCCCCGTCTGCCGACGAAATGGAAACTCTCAAAGTCAAGAAAGCATGGGAAATTGCCCTGGCTCCTGTCAAAGCTCTTCCCATGACCGGTATCATGATGTATATGTCTGGAAATTCACTCCAAATCTTCAGTATCATGATGGTGTTTATGGCGTTCAAGAACCCTATCGTCGGCTTGATGGCTACAAATCAAGCATTTGAGAGATTCAACTCAGAGAAGAATGCCGCGCAGATTCTACAGATCAAGTTGGTATACGTGGTGATGCAGTTGATTGCGTTGGCTGTAGGCATTTGGAAAGTGAATTCGATGGGCTTATTACCGTGAGTGGTTCCATTTTTTTGTTGTGCCCTCGTTGTCCTTCAGAGGCCATGAAAACTAGAACAGTATATATTCCACATGGCGCTTCGTCTTGCTTACTCTTCCTGTACAGAACAACACGGTCAGACTGGTTGATGTGGGAGTCTCTGAGAGAATCTGTTGACAAGTCCATACTTGCGCTGTGAACGATTTTGTACCGTCGTGCTAGAAAGGGGGCACAAAAGGCTATAAAAGTCACGATTGAGAACTTGAAAATCACGCAGATATGGCGTGTCGGAATCGCTTCAAAGGTCTAAAAATACGCGGTAATCGAATATGTACGGTCATCCGTACGAAAACGGATTATATGGAGTCATGGTCATCTCTCGTTATATTCAATGCTGTCTTAGTACGTTTATATGCTTACTCAGTGCACTATTCTCCTCTTCTGATGTCTCTATGGACATTATCAACAAGATTTTTGTTTTCTGCTGGTATTGCTCCATGTCAGCCACTTCTCCATGTTTCAAAGGCCCGAGGAGCTATATTACTATCAGCAGGTCAGCGGGGCGCACGTCCACTACAACAGATTTCGTTCACCTTGCTTTTATAACTGCACCTGGGCAAATAAAGACTCGAGTCATTCGCAGCAACTGCAACGGCTAGTGCGTCCTCGTTCAAATCGCAAGACGCCTGATGAGAACCCAAAGAAAGGAGATATCAACATGTCAATAATGACGAGGAAAATGCACGAGGCGGCTATGGTCATCACTTCGATGAGACGACTGGAGTTCAAATACACGTTGTGGCCTGGCAGCAGCATGACTACACAACTTCTAACGCCGCGGGGAACAAACCGCACACGCCTGCCTCGAGATATTAAAGTCATTTCAACGTGGACAGGATTGATGTTGCGCCGATTGAGGCATATTTGACAAATATGAGGTGCCATCTTGGAGATATTGGGTCACTCTGCTGTCTAGACGACGACTGCGAGCACATGGTCGAGGTATTCAGCCAAGTAATGAACAAAATCATATGGCGCAGATGCAAATGATAGGACTCCCCAGTTTGTCTGCCCTGGATATAGCCAGGAAGTGGCCAGCCAGTTCGATGACTGCACAAATCTTGCCCACGAAACGGCCACGCTCCTCACCATAGGCATTGAGAAGATATCAAAATTCCGGTGGCAAGGCAGTACCGACGGGACCGCATCCGAAGTCATGCATTTGACATGACGCTCACCGGATACCACATCGATGTCGGACGAATGTGCACGGTCCGTTGTGATTGTAACAAGATTTTTCCTGCAAAGCTACATTCATCATTGACGAGATGTCACATCATGTGGCGACAAACTCTTCTTATCGGAAATATCAGAAGGAATGATAGAGTCAGTGATTAAAGGATAGCCGAGCTGTCTGGACAAAATATTAGATATGGTAGCTGAAAGCCTCCAGGTCGATGCCATGTTGGCAAGTCGGCTTTGATTGAATTCTAATGGTAAATAGAATGTGAAAAGAAATGAGGCCAATGGCCTCTGTTCACTATTGTGCTTCAAAACTACCAGTGATTTATGGGGAATCAAGTTGCGTTTTTGAAAAGAGCTAAATCAAGGATGCCTTTCCATCCCGTTCATGACCTTGCAATCTCCTGGCGCAAGGCGGTGCTTTCATCCTCCGGCCATTGCTGGGCCCGACGGTGGAGACAGTTGATGTTCAAACTCCACATGACTAAGCACATTGGAGCTTTATGCTACGTAGCTGATTTGAGTGCTTGCTTGTACGTCACGCCGACACAGCAATTGCATAAGAAAATTGATGGGGACGATCAATTTTACCACTGCTATTCAACGCCTCTGTGCAGTCTCCTTACGGCAGTTCTATCATGTCATTCTCAGCAGCTTCCCTTCCTCCGTCACGGGATTTGACGAGCAACTTCAATGCACTCCTCAACGAGAAAGGTGCCGCAACAGCAGCAGGCAAGGTTGCTCTTGATGTCGACACGCTCGACGGATTCGTCAAGGAGGCTTATCGCATAGTGAGTTTTTTTTGGGGGTTTTGGGGAGGTTTTTTTTTTCAGATCTTGAGAAAACCATGTCATGCAAGTTTAGTCGGCTCATCTCCTTTTTCCTACCTCACAGAACTCGCACATCACCAGCCTGCACCGTGAACTCAAGGATGTCAGACAAGCCTATCTTTCGACAGCCCAGCCACGAAGGATACCAGGCCACAAGACAGCAGCCGGAAAGCCGCAGGTTCTGACCGACCGAGAACGAGAAGACATCGACGTCAATGCGAAACAAATGATTCGTGAACTCAATGCGAGTATACGGGGCTTGGACGATGCAGAGCAACTTCGTCGAGAAACTGAGTCGGCCATTGTACGGAAGAAATTCGCCAGTAGCTTGAGTGCTTTGACATCATGGGCCTCGGGCGATGGCGCTTCAGGAAAAACGGCAGAGCACTTGGTGGCAGAAGCCCAATGCCAGCAGACCGGGATGCATCGTGATGGTATCTTGTGGTTTCTGCGGCAGAAGCTGGAGCTGTGTTGCCGCACTCAGCAAGACATGATGGAAACCAGGTTGAGTCGTGAGATGGAGAAGACTCGTGGATTGTTGGTTCCACCTGCAGGCGATTTTGCGGATTTTCCCCTGGCGTCGGAAAAAGCTTGGAGGACTTCAACGTCTGTGGGCGCTTCAAACGACAACAATCATGATGGTGATAAGAACAATAACAAAAACAGAAACAATGGCATGTCGGTTACAGAAGGCTTGACGCAGGAACAAGTCCAAATGTTCGAACAAGACAACCAGGATATGGTGAAGCACTACGAAAGCACTCTGGACAAAGTGAGGTACGTTTTTCCATGTGTGCTGTTCAAAAAGCCTAGGCTGATGCATGTGTGGTTTTTGAATACAGAATGGCAGAACAGTCGCTGGTGGAAATCTCGGAGCTCCAGTCATTGCTTGTCAATAACCTGGCGATCCAATCGGCGCACATTGAGCAACTAGTGTCGGATTCCTTGTCAACAACGGATAATGTCAGCGGTGGTAACAAGGAGCTGAAGAAGGCTGCGCAGAGGCCCAGTGCGGCACGGTACACTTTTTTCGCGGCCAGCGGGTTGTGTGCGTTTCTGGTGATTTGGGATTTGATCATATGACGAGGGCGTATGGGGATGAGATGGCGCGACAGTACGAGTTCATGTGCATGCATGTGAAGAGCAAAGGCGAAAGCCAGTCTTTGGCAGTTGGTGGCGGGGGTGTGGAGACATGAGGGGAAAGCGGGCGCGAAGTACATACATACAGTGGTGTATGTACATATGTACATGTGTATATAAAGAGTTCCGGTAAATGTCGAGATGCGAGGCTGCCAAGTGGAAGGGGGCCCGGAGTGCAGTAGGGCAGAGCAGGCAGTCAGTCTGGTGTCTGGTTGCACATGCTCAGACTCGACTCCCACCACACACCTGCTGTGGTACTTGGTAGGCAGTGAGAGAGGTGAGCCGAATGGGCCTCGGCCGAAGACATCATGCCGCGGAGGTGCTGTGGGGGTGGTGCTTGATCCGCCATGATAAAGGCCTATCAAGAGGCGCGAGGCGAGAGGCACAGTCGACAGTCCAGACCCATAAAAGCGATCAGCTCAGCTGCCCGAGCCCTCTCCATGCATACAATCTGCATACTGCATACTGCATACTGCATACTGCATACCTGTTCTGATAAGCTTAAGACAGTGTCGTTGATCAAGGTGATATTTGATGATTAGACGAGCAGGCCGCACTCCTCCGATCGGCTGAGGCTCTCGTCTGCCTGGCGGCGGCTGCTGTAAGCTGGTCCGTGACGCCTGAACGGCGAGCTGCGACGAGACCAACCAAGACCGAGGGATCGGAGGGAAATTGAAGTGCCCCTGCACCGGCCAGTCAGTCCGAGTCATCAGTCACTCAGTCAGTCACTCAGTCAGTCTCCCGTCCAGTCCAGGAATCCAGGATCCAAACGTCCAGGGAGTCCCGGCTGCCCGACCCCCACGATTGTCCCCACCATCATCCCGCCAGGAGTCTCAGGACCCCCAGGACCCCGTCTGCATCATCCATGGCTCCTTCGTCGTTGCCGTTGTTGTTGTCGTCGTCGCCGTCGTCGTCGTTAATGCCAACGTCCTTATCGTCGTCGCCAAACGAGCCGCCGTCCACTTCTTCATCTTCTTCGCTTGCGAGGCTCGACAACATCGCAAAACACATCTCGCCCGCCATGGCCTCTACCACCAATTTCCCCGCCGATACCGTGCCGCAGGCTCCTGAAGACGCTCTATTCGGCCTGGCACGAGCCTTTAAGGCAGATGCCAGCCCAATCAAGGTCGATTTGGTACGTTTGCGAGGCAAACAAAAAAAAAAGAAAAAAGAAAAAAAAAAGGCACCGTTTTGTAGTGGCCGTGTCAATGCCAGTGATACGACCAGTGTTACTGTCAAAGGTGTGCCTCCGAGAGCTAACATACGTTCGTTCAAACAGGGAATCGGTGCTTATCGAGATGACAATGCAAAGCCCTGGGTTCTGCCTGTTGTCAAGAAGGTAATTGTCCTCCTTCTCGTCCATTTTCCCCTCACCCCTTTGAAATAAGGCGCGCCGTGTCACCACCAGCCTGTTGTACCCGATTCGTGGCAACCTTCTTTGTGTTGTTTGTCAGTCTCCAGGCATGACAACGGTTGTCGAATCTAGGGCATCACAGAAACCCGCGAACCCGGCTCTGTACGCCTGTGGTTGGCGGCCAGCCAATGTCTGTTCTGAGTTTTCCTGATTTCTCGTCACTAATGCAACGACATGTCTTCCACAGGCTGACGAGACCCTTCGAAACAATCCCGAGTTGAACCACGAATATGCTCCAATTGCCGGTCTCCCGGAATTCACATCCAAGGCCGCTGAGCTGATCCTCGGCACCGACTCTCCGGCCCTCAAGGAGAAGCGGGCGACGTCGGTGCAGACCATCTCCGGCACCGGAGCCGTCCATCTTGGTGCCCTGTTCCTTGCCAAGTTCTACAACGGAAATCGAACTGTCTACGTGTCCAACCCGACATGGGCCAATCATAAGCAAATCTTTGGCAATGTTGGTCTTGGCGTTGCTGACTATCCTTACTTCTCCAAAAAGACCAACGGACTGGATTTCGAGGGCATGAAGTCGGTCATCAAGGGGGCCCCCGACCGATCCATTATTCTTCTGCACCCTTGCGCTCACAATCCGACTGGCGTTGACCCGACGTTGGACCAGTGGAAGGAACTCGCAGTCATCATTGCAGAGAAGAAGCATTTTCCCTTTTTCGACTGCGCCTACCAGGGCTTTGCCTCTGGTGACCTGGCCAAGGATGCCGCTGCCATTCGCTACTTCATTCACCAGGGCTTCGAGACGCTGGTGTGTCAGAGTTTCGCCAAGAACTTTGGGCTGTATGGCGAGCGAGCCGGCTGCTTCCATTTCGTGACGGGACCTGGTGCCGAGGCCAGCTCCACCATTACCAGGATCGCCTCTCAGCTCGCCATCCTCCAGCGATCGGAAATTTCCAACCCCCCCTTGTACGGCGCCCGTATCGCCGCCACCGTCCTGAACGACGCGAAGCTCTTTACCGAGTGGGAAGACAATTTGCGTACCATGTCGGGCCGCATCATCAACATGCGCAATGAGCTGCGCTCCAGACTGGAGAAGCTTGGCACTCCAGGCACGTGGAACCACATCACGGATCAGATCGGCATGTTCAGCTTCACGGGTCTATCCGAATCCCAGGTACAGAAGCTGCGTGAGGAATACCACATTTACATGACCAAGAATGGACGTATTTCCATGGCTGGTCTGAATTCGAAAAACATTGATCACGTAGCCGCCGCCATTAACAAGGTTGTCAAAGGGAGTCAATAGGGTTGAAACGGCAACGGGCATGTGTATGTACAGTGGGTGCATGTACATATGCCTACTTAGGTACTTGGGTAGGTACCTAGTTGGTGCAAGTGCGTGGTAGCGGAAGAACTGTCAAAGATCCAAGAAGTGACCAAGTGGTTTCATGAGGAGGATGTTGTGTTTTGGTTTACTTTACACGGAGGCTGGAGCTGGAGATTATGGGTTTCGCTTCTTTCAATAGACGGGGGTTATTCGAAGGAAACAAACGGCTTGTTCTTGGCAGCGTGGCGGCGTGCGTGAAAGCATTGTAAGCAATTTGCCAAAAATCCATCATTTTGTTGACGGCTATTTCGCCACTAGACGTGAGTTTTTGGCGGGCCATGCACATGAGACATGGGTTGAGTTTGCCATACATGTTTATAGCCGTTGTGTGGTATTCCGTGAAGTAGGTTTACGTCTAGCGTTATTGACGTGATTCTGCCTCTCTTCATGTAATCCAAACATGGAAAAATAAGACTTATTACTCCTTTATGTGCATGGAAAATAAAACTCATTATTCCATTCATGTGCATGGAAAATAAAACTCATCACTCCATTCATGCACATAAAACAAAACTCATCACTCCATTCATGCACATGGAAAAACAAAAACTCATCACTCCATTCATGCACATGGAAAAACAAAACTCATCACTCCATTCATGCCGTGCTGCGCTGACAAAAACCGCCATGTGCATCGGCTGTCGCGCGTAAGCCATCACCCAAGTGACTACAGGGTAACACGAACACCTCGGGGACCCATTCCTCGACAAGCTCGGGTCTGAAGCCGTCTATGCCTGCTGTGTTTCGATCCCCTCATACCAGACGACGAATACCCAAATACCCCAGGCACGACGGTGGAAGCATTCATGGCTCGCAAATTGCCCTGGGACAAGAAGCCCGTTGCAGAAACACGGACGTCGTCGTCTCCTGCGCCGGCGTCTCCGTCTCTGTCTCCGTTCCTCTTTGCGTCGCCGCGCGGACAGACACATGCGCTTGCGAATGCGCACGCGTCACCCGGCACCAATGTCAGACCTCATCTTGTGTCCTGCGAGGGCATTCGAGTGCGCAGTCCGTCGACTTCACCTCCGCCGGAAGCACCGGCTCAAGAGTTTGTATTCCTTTCTTCTGATTCCTTTCTTCTGATTCCTCGTCTCCCTCTTCGTTCTGGATACACAATTGCATTCCATGCACGTACGCAGACCCATGCACATACACACACATATATTCCCATAGCTACATTGCGGCGATACTAAAGATAATGAGAAAAAAAAATAACATAAAAAAAGATTCATGACCCCCGGTGATGACAAGTACAGAATGGTAGAAGACGAACTTCTCCACACGGCGCAGAGATTCACCGCCCATCTCCATCGCGCAGAGTACATGCGCCTGAAGGAGCAGACGAGGACACGCAACGCGCACGCGATACGCGAGATGGAGAGGCCGGTCGTGCCCGGGGAAATCCCCGCCCGCGCGCGGCGAAGAAAGGAAATGCACGCCCGGGACATGAAGCAGCGTGCGCTGGCCGCGCGACGAGGAGACGCGTCGCCGTGGGTCGGAACGAGCCTGCAGGGCCTGATGGAGGAGCAGCACGCCGCGACGCCCGGCGGGAGGACCATGAGGTTCGACTTGGCGCCGCGAGGCGAGGCCAAGACGAGGGCCGCCGCGGGGTGTACCTCTGGAGGACCAGGGCCGACTCCGCCGCGCGAACGGCTCGCGAGACGGCTGCCTTGTAGCGATTCGGGGCGTGGCATCCAGGAAATCGGGCGCGACGCCCGTGACTTTGATGGGCGGGGATATGAGGCCGACGATGATGAGGACGACGACGACCCGTTTGGTGTGCATCGCCGGAGGGCGAGAAGGATACAGTCGCGGGAGCAGATGAGGAGGGTAGACAGCGGGCGAGAGTCGGAGACGACTCGTGCGCCGGATACGATACCTTCGTTTTTGTGACCAGGCTTTTCTGCGTGGGTGGGAGAAGAAGGAGATGACATGTTATGTGCGCTTGATAGATACCCTCGTCTTATTATATTTATTTTCTTTCACAGCACGCACGTGTGAGATTCGAGACGCCCACCTGCCCAGGAAACGGGCGACTAATGTCAACGTTGGACATGCCATGGTGTGATAAGGAGAACATGGCCCCCAAGGACAAAAAGAGAAAGAGAGAAACGCCCAGTTTTGTACTATCAACTTTTGTTCCAACACGCAAATCTACCAACGCTTCAAGGGTCCTTCATCGTGAGCTCATCGAAATCGTCCAACAATTCATTCATGTCCACCTGCGGAGCACCCCCATCGGCATCGTCCTCGTCCTCGTCCGTCTCCGCCACACTCATCTCCTCCTCCTGTCGCTGCTTCTTCTCGTTCTTGTACAGAGCGAGAGCCGCGCGGAGCTCTTCGTCCTCCTCGACGTCCTGCAAGAACATCTCGTACTCGCGGTCCATGCGATCCTGGTCGGCCTTCTTGGGCAGCAGCTCGCCCTCGTCCTTGTTGAGACGCTTGAGCTTCCAGTTGCGGTGGCGGTTCCTTCGGCGGCGCGGGTAGTGCTTCTTGACGAGCACCACGTCGGGGATCGTCGACGAGTAGACGCTGGATTCCTCGAGGGCTTCGTACTCGAGGTTGTTGAACATGGTGCCGGTCAGCAGGTAGCCCATGGCCGAGTCGCCGGGCTGTAGGTAGTGGCCCAGATGCGTCCTGGTAAAGTACGTCTTGTCGTTGACGCCCAGGTCCGAGGTGCGGGCGACGGTGGCTTCTGACAGAACCCACTTGCCCTTGCGTGTCGTGGTGGGCTCGATATCCATGATGACAAACTCGATCAGCTCGTGCGCGTCGGCGAGCGATCGGAAAGGCTCGCGCCAGTATATCGGCGAGCTGATGTCGGCCGTCTGGAGAGTCTGGGGGTCCAACAGGTACACGGCCGTGCCGATCTTGTGGCACAGCACCAGGGGGGAGATGTTGCCGTGCTGTTTGGCCAGCTTGATGGGCATGGCCACCAGGTCGTCCCTGCAAATGGGCACAATCTCAGCCGAGTAGGAAAACTTGTACGATCGCTTGGCCGTGTGCGTGTCCATCGAGATCAGCTCCTGCGAGTTCTTCACCTTGACCGGCACGACCGAGTTGAGGAAGTCGACAAACTTCTCGGCCTGGTTCTTCTGGGAGAAGAAAAAGTCGATGCCGCCCTTGGCCTCCCTGATGTTGAGAGTGTCCCGGTGGGCGCTGTGCTTCATGATGAGTTGCTCCAGGAACAAGAACGTCCTCTTGTGCAGGACCTTTTGTCGGACCTGGACGCACGCTCGCCACACGTTGGCGGTATATGACTTGGCGCATTCGGGACACTGCTGCGTGGCCACCACGTACACCACCTCGAAGGTCTGCTGGAGCAGGACGCCATCCTGGACGGCGTCTTGAATCGTGAGCTTGACTTTTATCCTGCGCGAATGGGGCTCCGTCCACACAAAACTAGCATCCACAATGCGCACTTTATGAAGTCCTCGTAGTTTCTTGAGACACAGCGCGAGGAGTTCACGAGATTCGGGCATGGCCACGACCCAGCTCGTCGGGGGCAGAAGCCATCGGTCGCAGTCGCGGCAGAAATTCAGCGTCGCTTCACGCTGGATTCCCTGGGATATGTCGACTGTGAGTTTGACGCAGTTGAAGCAGAGAGCTCCGGTGGCTGTGGTTCCGTCTATGGGGGCACCGCAGTTGCAGCAAAGAATACTACTCGGGAGAAAGAAAAAAGAAGAAGAAGGACATTGTTGTTAGCCTTTCGGTTCATGGGTCCAAGATTCAGTCATTTCACGATTTTGATTGTACTTACGTAGCGGCAGTCTGTTGCTGCGTCGCCGCAATAGCGACGGGCGCGTCATCCAGATCCATTGACATCTTGAGGCCAAATACGTCGATGACGATTTTTGTTTCTTTTTCTTTTTCTTTCTTTTCTTTTCCTTCTGGCCCAAGATGGCCAAGATGGGGGAGAAAAACAAAGGTGTTTTCGCGGTGGCGGAACGAGGGAAAGAAAACTGCACGTGGATTTGATAACGGCTACCGACCACACAGAAAGGCGACAAAATAACCAAGGACCGCCGCGGGGTGCGCAGACGGCGGCGACGAAAATTAATTTGCCCCGCCGCCCGATAGCGAAACTGCGAAAAGTCTTATCGCAAAGGGCCAGTGGGCGGGCACCCTTCATGCTGATGTGGGGGACGTCAAGGCGAGGCGTGGTGCGTGCCGGGTCTGGGCGGTCAGTGTCCTTCAGTTCGAGGCCTGTGCCTGGGCGGTACCAGCTTCCTGCGTGACATACATGTGTACATGGACATAATTCGGGGCGTCTTTTTGTCCGTTTTTTTGTCCGTTTTTTTTTTCTTTTTTTTCTTTTTTTTTTTCTTTTTTTCATACATACTTCACGATATCGACGTTTGCTTGTTCGAAGCAAGCGACTGGTGACAAGAGTAAGTTATTTGATACATGTACATCTGTATCTGTACACAAAACACCATTGCTACCACGCTTATGCAAAACAACAACCATCATGTCCATAACTTGCATGTTCACGTTAGAAAATCTTGCTCAATACCCTGGTAACGTGCTCTGGCTGTTCTTGAGATCCGCCCTCCTTCTTCACCTGCGCGACTTGTCTGAACGTCCGCCCTCGGTCCCCCTTGACGACCTTGTTCTTCTCATCATCATCGCCGTCATCCGCCGCCTTCCTCTTCTTCGCCTTGGCCTGCATCCCATCTAACATCTTTGCCTTCTCCACGTTTCTCAAAAATGTCTTGTTCTCTTTGGTCGCCTTGCTAATCTCGGCCCGCATGCGACTCGTCCTCTCCGCATTCTCTGCCGTGATCTGCTCCGTCAGATTGAGCCACTTGAAGCCTTTCAAGTACACTAAATTCCAGACGTCATCCCGAAAAAAGGACCCCTTCTTCCCACCAATGTTTTGTCCGTTGAGTAGCTCGCACGCCGCTTTTGCTTCCTTCTTCTTGAGAAACTCGATCCAGCCTTCTGTGAATAGCACGCGTTTGTTGCCGCCTGCCTTTTTCCGTCTTGCGCGCACAGAAGGATCCTCGGGGGCGAGAAATATTCTGTTGAGTTTTCCGTAGGGGCTGAGGAGAGAGCGGAGGGCGGAGGGCTTCATGCCTGGTGGGATGCGCGATATGTAGACGACGCCGGATTTTTTAATGGCTGCGTCGGATGTGATGAGGTTTTTCTTGGCGAGCGGCTGGTTGATGCCGAGGACGGTCGTGTCCAGTTGCGGGATGTCTTTCCGGACGGGGTTCGAGGTGCTTGGTTTTGAGGCTTGAGCGGTCTGATCCTGATGCTCATCGTCAACTTTATCTCCATCACCGTCATTATTCACATCGTGGTTGATGTCGCTAGCGTCGCTGTCGTCGTCGCCAGCGTTCCGATCAACCTTGCGACGCTTCACGCTGCGGCCACCCTTGGTTATTTCATCGTCCGAATTATAGCCATCTTGCTGATCGTCTTCACTGTCGGAGACATCCAAGAAGTTGTTCTTCTTCTCGAGAGGCATTGTGTGTGTGTGTGTGTGTGTGTAGCAATGCGGCTGAATGCCAATAATGTTGATGTTCCTGATATCAGATCAGACTGGACTAGCAAGAGGCCACCCCAAAAAGACCCCGAGCAGGAAAAAAGTTGCATGCCATGCATGAGCGGCCGATAAGATAAGAAATAACCCATAGAGGTGGGGGAAACGGGCGGCCAAGAGTGGGCTGACGCAATGGTGTGTCTGTCAGGAAACAAGAAACATACGCTGAAGTCAATCAGGATTCAGCAGCATCGGCAGGAGATTGCTCTAATTTTATGCGCTGTTGAAATGAAAATCCCAGTGCTCGAGGAGTACCATGCATCACTGAAAGATGGTGGTGATTCTGAGTCTTTTCTTTCCCCCCCCCCCCACACCAAGATGGTGAACAATTGCATCTTGATAGACGTCACACCCAACTCGACTCATGGTCATGATGAACATTGTATATGTACATACAATAGATATTAATCCGTGTCCCGCCTCGGTGCCTCGTCGGCCCCTCAACGGCAATTGTGCGCGGTTCAAAGGCGCTGCAGAGATGCACGTGCACATCAAACGATGATGGGCGGGATGGCGGGGTCCGGGGGAGCCGCAGTAGAGGGGCGGCCAGACATATTCTGTCCAGTCTGCATCGCCAGTGACGTGCGCTTCGGCACGCACCTTCCTTGTCTGGTCTCTCATCTTTCAGGAATCATAAGTCGAGGTTGTCGGACTAGCCCGCCTTTTGCTCGCTGCCCACCTTGACACTTCACCTACCCCGATCATCCAGTCTTGTTCCAATCCCACCAAAATTTTCTTCCAACCAGCCACGACTTCTTGATCGCTTCTCAAAAGGTTGACTAGCAGAGCCACTCAACCGACCGCCATCATGTCACTCGAGACCATCACCACCATCTCGCCTAACACGAACGAGCCCATCCTCACCCGTAATGGTGCCTCCTCCGCCGACCTCGATCTCCTGCCCAAAATCGCCACCGAAGCCTTTCAAACCTTTCGCAAAACCACGCTCAGGGAACGGCAGGACATTGTGAAGAAATTCCTCAAGGAGCTCGCCAGCCATGAAGCGGAGCTTGCCAAGGAATTAACTACCCAGATGGGTCGCCCTATCGCCTTCACTGGCAAGGAAATCTCCACGGCCATCAAGCGAGCCGAATATTTGCTCAAGATTAGCGACGAAGCCTTGAAGGATACCGACGGCGAAGCCGAAAAGGGGTTCAAACGCTTCATTCGCAAAGTGCCCGTCGGTCCAGTGCTAGTCATATTCGCATGGAATGTAAGTGCCTTACTAATAATCTATCATCCTCATTATTTGTTCTTTTTTTTTTTAATTTCCTTTTTTCTTCTCATATCTAAAATGTGAGACCCGATTATGCTAAGTCGCGTCACTTAGTACCCGTATTTGATTCTGGTAAATTCCCTGATTCCTGCCATCTTGGCTGGAAACACTGTCATCTTGAAGCCGTCCCCCCAGACGCCTACCATCGCGGAACATGTGACAGAATACTTTACCAAGTCTGGCCTCCCGGCAGGCGTTCTCCAATACTTCCATTGCGGTTCACCTAGCATCATGGAAACTGTTGTGCGAGACCCTCGCATAGCTCATGTGTGTTTCACCGGGTCCGTGGGCGGTGGCCTGGCCGTTCAAAAAGCCGCATCGGATCGGATCGTCAATGTTGGGTTGGAGCTTGGTGGCAAGGATCCGGCCTATGTCCGGAGCGATGTCGACGTTGCTTGGGCAGCTGAGGAGATTGTGGATGGTGCCATCTTCAATTCCGGACAGAGCTGCTGCTCTTTGGAGCGCGTGTATGTGGATGAAAAAGTGCACGATGCTTTTGTCGAAGCCGTGCAGAGCGTGCTCAAAGACTACAAGCTGGGCGACCCGTTTGATAGGACGACGCACGTTGGGCCCGTCATTTCCAAGCGCTCCAAGGAGACGATTGAGGCGCATATTCGAGATGCCATTCAAAAGGGCGCTAAGGACGTCACACCAGAAAACGAAAGCTTCAGCAATCCACCACCCAAGGGCAACTTTGTGAAACCGACGGTGCTGATTGGAGTTGATCACTCCATGACTGTCATGACGGAAGAGACATTCGGTCCTGTAATTCCCATCATGAAGGTCAAGAGCGACGACGAAGCTCTTGCGCTGATGAACGACAGTGAATTCGGCCTCACGGCTAGTATTTGGACGAAAGACACACAAAAAGGACACGCCTTGGCAGAGGAGGTGGAGGCAGGTACCGTTTTTGTCAACCGCTGTGACTTTCCCAGTCCGGTAAGTCCTGAGCACGATTACAAGTCGTTGCCCGAAGTTCATTCTGCGTTCATTCAAAATTTCCTTTATTGCTTCAAAAAAAATAAAAACAAAAAAACGCCGTTATGATAAAATGTCTGAATGACCGGGATCATCTTTTTTTTTATAAAAAAAACGCCGTTATGATAAAATGTCTAAATGTCCGGGATCAACTGTTCCCTTACTCATGCACGATGACAACCATGTCTCCTGCTTGTGCTGACGTATTCTTACACACATATAGGATCTAGCCTGGACAGGATATAAGAATTCAGGTAAGGGACAGACGCTGGGCAGGTTTGGCTTTGAACAGTTTGTCAAATCCAAAAGCTTCCACGTTAAGGACTACCCGAAATAAAGCAAGCACATGTACGATTACTATCACGATTACTATTCAATACAGCATATTGTGTCAGCCGCCAAATTAAGCTGAATGGGCGAAGCAATTTCGGTTAATGACTCCATGTTAAATTATATCGATGAGGCGATTAGCGAGACCAGATCTATCCCTTGACATAGCACGCAGCCGCGCTAGTAGAAACAAAAAACCATGGAGACCTTGTTGTTGATCAGCCGGGCGGGCGTTTTGGACAGGTTCGGTGCGCTGTCCATGTTTCGGGGGCGATGGAGGGTGGAGGGACTGACATTGATGAATTGCAGATGCAGCATGCGGATGCTGCTGGAAACATAAAAGGGAGACGCGCCTTTAAAGAATGAAGATTTTTCTTTGTTTCTTTGTTTGTTTGTTTCTTTCTTTTTCCATTTGGGAAATTGAGTTTTGCATGTTGCATGTACTGGTGCTGCATGTACAGGGGCGGGAATCCCGAATGCGATGCAATGCAATGCAATGCGATGCAGGGCAATGCAATTGAATTTCAAATCTTCACCCAGGAGACGGAGCAGAATCTCGTCCCCGACCTACCAGTCCTGTCTCTGCCGCACATCCCATGCCTGGGTTCAACGTCGCATTCATCGATCCCTTACGTGCATGGCCTTGGTCACACGCACTGCACGTAGAGTACCCAGTACCCTTGACGAGGAGGCCAGCCCTCGAAGCCACCCACTTCTACATCTATGTAGTCCGTTCCGTGTGCCAATGCTGGATGCCAAGAACCAGATGCCATCCTGCGAGTGCGCGACTCGTCATGGCCAGCATGTCAAGGGTAGACTTCGCTAAGGGGAAATCTCCCCAGATACTCTCTATCACGAGCAAGGGTACCTACCCTCTATTTTGCAAAGTCCGCCCGTCGCCGGCACCGGCGCGGTCAAAGTGCGCCAGGGTTCTGGGGCTGCTTTTCTTCATACAGCCCCACTGGGCATTCGGAGTCGAAGCTTCTTGTTCTTTCTTTTGTCTTTGTTGACTCTTTGTTCTTTTCTTTTCTTTTCTTTTTATTGACACTTTTTCTCTGTTTATTATTCAATCACAACCCCAAGACCATGGTTTTATTGGATTTTGTTGGTTACACGCACCAGAAAAAAAAAAAAAAAAAAAAAAAAAAAAAAAAAAAAAAAAAAAAAAAAAAAGCGCCGGCACCTGTGCTCATTTTGCAATGTGCCACCACATCACGGTGAGCCGCCGTTGCCACTACTACACCCTTTCTACTTTTCTATAGGCAAGTGACAGAGGCGCCTCTCCAGCATGATGATCCAGTCCTGCAGCGTCTTTGCCATCCAATTGGTGGTGAAAATGCGACGTCAGGGTTGGACCGACCGCCTTTGCCCATCTATCTGGGACATAGACGGTGGACGCAGACTGTGGTCGTGGACTCGTGGGAGCCCTGAAGAGGCCGATGAAGCGCACGTTTTGATTTGGGCTGGGCCTGTCATATTCTACACGGCCTCTGACACTGCATCGGTTACGACGATTTCTTGTGAGGGCCGATGATGCATATACCCTGGTGTCGTCATGTTCATGTCTGCAAGTCCTTCGCCAAGCCCCTCTACTGGGTCTCATCTCAGGGGCTCACGAGCCAAATCCAAGCGCCATCTGATTGTTGGACGTTTCCCCGGCGGCGCGCTAACCTGATTTGACGAACCCTGGGCTGCGCAGCGTCGCGACGGAATGTCCATCACGTGCCCGTGGCGCTGAAATTACCATTTCATTGTATTTGTCTGTGTCTGGTCGTGTTGCTGTGTGTGTGTCAGCATCAATACCAGGGGGAAAAGGCGATATCGATGACGCCTCCCTTTCGAGAAGGGCTTTCGAGAAGGGGGGAAGAGCATCTCGAGGGCGCTGTCTGAGTTGGCGGATGGTCGAGTAATTAGCTCGTGCCTGGTCCGAATAAACACTGTTCAACGCGTGTTTATGGACGTGGAGTATATTGATTACCTGACGACAAACAGAGGCGTCACACCGAGGGGTCTGCAGAGCTGTAGGTAGTATGTAATATCCATCCGAGGCAGCCTGTCGAGTCCGGCGTCTTGATCGGGATGGAATTCACAGGGATGGTGATGGGATTCTGTCCATCTTGGTTCCTTCCTTCCTTCCTTCTTTCCTTCTTTACCACATCAATCAATACACACATATGTACATAGTACATAGTATGTATGCATGTGTAGAATGCTACAAGAAAGATGCGACTAGCTTGTTTGCGCAAGTCCAATGTTGGCGGCTCGTGCAAACAGGCTAGGCCGGAAGCGGAATTTGGCCACACGTCGCCGCCAAGTGCCAGTCGACCCGTTCTGAAGAAGAATAGAATCCAATGTCATGCGTCTGGTCTGGCCTGGCCTGGCCTGGTGCGTCTTGGCCTGGTGCGTCTTGGCCTGGTGCGTCTTGCCTGGCTTCTCTCCACAAGTTACAAACAACCGCCCGACGTCGTCGGCACTCTTTAGCCACTGGTGTTGTTGTCGTTGTCGTTGTCTTGTCGTTGTCGCTGTCGCTTTCGTTGCTGTTGTCGTTGCTGTTACCCTCCCATGAATTACAAACATCCTTCATACATCGATACTTTGCCTAAGATTTCCTCTCTTGCTCCCGCTCCCTCACACAACTTTGCTCGCCTCCACCTCTCTTGCTGTATCAGTCGGACTCGGACACTCGACAGCAAGACGGACAAGACTCGACGATAACATCACCGGTGCAGTGTGTGCAGCAAGCGTCCCCTGGCGCGCTCACCTTTTTTTTTTCCCGCATCGCCGCCGCAGATCTTCCCATTTCGAAATGCCTCGCCATTGGGACCACTAGTGCTGCCAACGGTTTTCTTTCTTTTTCTTGTCCCCTTCCCCTGTCTCCATCTTATACCCTTAAACAAGATATCTCATTATCTTTTTTCTTCTTCTTCGACACTCGTCCATTCGCCCCTTTGTCATCAAAAGGTTCATTGCACCCTGGTTCCACCCGAGGTTTTTTTTTCTCTCATTAGAAGAAGGGAAAAAGAAAGAAAGGGAAAAACGGACGAGGCTCTCTCCTTCTCATCATGAATGTCCGACCGCCTATAGAGTCGTCGATCCCGACGGCTGTCCTTTCTGTTGCCTTCAACAGCGATAGCAGTTGCTTTGCCGTTGGCCTGGAGTCGGGCATTTGCGGTAGGTTGCCCTTCGTGTCTACTCAAACCTACTCTGGGTTTTGTTTTCTTTACACCTTTCTAAACAAGGTGTCGCAGTCTTCCACACAAAATCATGTTTGATGAAGGCATCGAGAGGTATGTATTGCATGAACCAAAGAAGAGACTGCAGATATTCGTTTACACTTTCATTCCTTCTTTAACATTGACAACCATTGTTTGCGTGTAGATTTCAACGCCGGCATCGGACTTGTTCAGATGATGGGCATGACAAACTATCTCGCTCTGGTAGGTGGAGGTAAATCGCCCAAATTCGCCATGAACAAGGTACGTCAAGCGCACGTTTTACTTGCATATTAAAAACATGGCTCAGAAGGCAAGGCCGCTCGCATCTGATTCATTCCATTCAGGCCGTCATCTGGGACGACATGAAAGGCAAGATTGCTCTGGAGATATCATCCGTCAGCTCTGTTCGTGGTGTCCAACTCGGCCGTGAGCGAATCATCGTTATCCTCCAAAACAGCGTTCGGATATACTCCTTTTCCAACCCCCCCAAGCTGCTCCACGTCTACGAAACCGCAGAAAACTTGCTCGGCCTGTGTTCCCTGTCAAATAAGCAGCTTGCCTTCCCCGGAAGAACCGTCGGGCAGATCCAACTCGTTGAGCTGGCCACGGGTAACGTCAGCATCATTCCGGCGCACTCTTCAGCTCTGAAAGCCATTCGACTGAGCTCTGATGGAGAGCTACTTGCCACGGCCAGCGAAACTGGCACCCTGATTCGGGTGTATTCGACCAGCAACTGCGCCAAGATCGCCGAGCTCCGGAGGGGCATAGATCCCGCGACCATCTTCTCGCTCGCCTTCTCTCCTTCCGGCGCCATGCTGGCTTGCACATCAGACAAGTCAACTCTTCATATATTCGATATTCCCAGTTTCAAGCGTCAGCCGATACAGCGCAGCCAGCATGTCAGGTCCAACGGGGAGACTGGAAAATGGGGCATTCTCGGCAGGCTGCCCCTCATGCCTCGCATGTTTTCAGACGCCTACTCGTTCACGTCGGTGCCTTTTGAAGCCGGCGACGAAACCATGATCGGCGGAATACCCTTCTCAGAAGGGACCGTGCTGGGAACCATGCGGCCCGCAAAGGGCATAATAGGCTGGACCGGCGAGGACAGTCTCGCCGTCGTCGGAGCCGGGAGAGACGCCAGATGGGAGAAGTTTGTTCTCGTGGATGGGGAAAACGGGAGGCGCATGTGTGTGAGGGAAGGATGGAAACGATACCTAGGGAATACGTGAGACTCTTTTTTTCTTTTCTTCTTCTTTTTTTTCTGTCTGTATCGACTGGATGATTGGATTATGTTATCATTTGTAAACGCATTGCCTGCCGATCTGGGGACATTAGGGCTGGCGTTTCCCCCCATGTTATTCCACTTGTTTTCTTCTTCTTCTTCTTCCTCTTCTTCTCGGATTTCTTTTATTTCTTTTTACATATTTACCGCTCCTCATTTGGCAAGGCGCTGATTTCTTTGCGATATCGATACCAACTCCAATTCCCATCTCAATCTCAATTGACTACAATCATATTTCACGCTGGTGCTCCGTTGGTATACATATTGTACATACTTGATTCAGTGCATCTAATTCCTCCCGTGTCTCGGGGAACGACTTCGACTTTGACGTCTGCCACTGTCTCTCCTCGGTCGTTCGGGCCGCGACTCGATGGGCCCGTGATGATTCTGTCTTTTCCCATCCCCAGAACCATCACGGTCACGGTCGCGATCGCGGTCGCGCTTTCGGCCGCTATCATCTCGGTGTCCTCTGGCTCTTCGTCGTTCCCTATCCTCATCATCGTCCCGATGTCGCCGTTCTCTTCGTCTCTCGTTGTCCACATCGCCATCTTCATGGCCGCGCGACTCGCTCTTCCTATATGTACCGTCCTTGCTTCGATCCTCGTCCCTCTTCTTATCCCTATCCCTATCCCTATCCCTATATCTATGCCGTCTGTCCCTGTCGTCTGGTGATTCATCTCTCCTCCTCCGATGCGATCTGTGTCCACGGCCATGACCGTCTCTCTTCCGACTCCGCTCTGCGATTCTCTTGGCCTCCTCGACCTCCTTCTTCTTCTCCTCCACCAGAAACGCCTTCATCGGATCGTCCTCGTCATGGTCTCGTATCAGAGCGGCCAGCTCTCTCTCCTCCGGCAGCGTCCGCGTCCGCGTCCGCGACTCGCTCTCCTGCGCACCTTTTCCGTCGTCGTCATCCTCGTCATCAGACTCCTTCAGTTTTCCCTCCCTGCGCAACATGGTCTCCCAGCTGACGTCGAACTCGGCCGGGTCCTCATCGTCCCTCGCCTTGTATCTCGCGTGGTCGACGCTGATGATCCGGCCGCCGACGTCAGCGCCGCCGAGATTGTCGACAGCCAGGTCGGTGCTCCGCTGGTCTTCGTACTGTAGCCACCCGAAGCCTTTGGACTTGCCCGTCTCCTTGTCGCGAGCGAGTTTGAGAAAGATGGGCTCGCCGAATTGAGAAAATATGGTGATGACGTCGCCCTCGGTCAGTTCGTAGGGGAGACCGCCGAAGTAGATGAAGGCCGTGTCGCGGTAGTCGGCGTGCCATGATCCCTCTGGGGTTCTGTGCAGATGTTGTCAGTGGACATTTTTCTCGATACATATATATATATATATATGTATATAACGACAGAGACAGAAACAGAGATGGAAATAGAAACAGCGAGGGAGAGGGAGAGAGAGCGAAAGCGGGGGGGGGGGGGGGGGGGGGGGGGGGGGGGGGGGGGGGGGGGGGGGGAGCGTGAGGAGAGA
Source organism: Claviceps maximensis (assembly GCA_018360255.1). NCBI lineage: Eukaryota > Fungi > Ascomycota > Sordariomycetes > Hypocreales > Clavicipitaceae > Claviceps > Claviceps maximensis. The sequence goes on from SRPZ01000017.1 coordinate 176,375, forward strand.
GAAAGAAACACATTTCCAGGACTGTCTTACATTCCATTTTCTATTTCTCTCTTGTTGAGATCTTGGATTGCCCTGATCTTATTCATGGCAAGTCAAGGCGCCAGTGCCGTCGTGGATGGCGACAGACCTTGACGATGAGTCGATGCATGCAGGAAGCTTTTGCTGCGGCGAGGCTGGCTCGCGAGAAAGCCGTCTGGCTGGCAGCTCGTCAAGTCAACATTGAATGTGGTGGTGTCTGGTCAGGCTGCTGCTGCTGCAAGGCTGCAAGGCTGTGGCCGTGCGCGCGCCGTCTGGAGCTCCGCCGCAGGGGTTGTCAGGCCTGGTTGGGCCGGTCGGCCCTGGCAGGTGCCACAGTGAGTGGTTGTCCCCGGACTAACAGAGCATTGGGCCACCTCATTCGCTGCTTCGGTGGGCTCGTGCGGGTCAACGTCCGGACCGATGCCCCAAGTTCCAGCGCGCTGTCCAGCCCGCTCCCCAGCTCGCTCCCCAGCAGTTCACCCAGACTCCAGACCGGAGCCAGATGTTTCCAAATTGACGTCTCCCATTCTCGAGAGGGGGAAACAACGTTGGCTCGCTGGAAGATCAGATACGTAGCCATCGAGAACGAAAAGACCGGCGCGGAGAAACCACTCGCAGCTGTCTCTGTCGTCACCATTCCCTCCCTGCCATCTTGCCGAAGCGCAAGCCACGATGCCTCGACTGTAAACGCGTGGACCAGACCTTATCCGAAACGAGAACTCCCCTATTTCTTGACATCACCGCGGCTATTCCTTTCGCCCGCCTCGCCCGCTAAAACGAGCTTGTCAACCCGACCCAGACCGCATTGTCTTTTTTTTTCATCCCACACCACCACACTCATTACCTTGGGGCCGCGTGGGGGTTTGTCCAGACTCGACAATTGAATTTATTGAGTAGGCGTCTTGCTCGGGGTGCACTGCGACAAAGGAACGTCATCGTCATCGCCATCCTGCACCGCGGCCATGGCGGGCAGAAACGAAAGAGTGTCCATGTACACTTCCGGCTCAGGCGAGACCGACGGTCGGAATGGCGATCAGAAGGGAAACCTGTGGACGTCTATGCTGGAATCGGTTGCCAGTGGGAAGCGTTTACCAGAAAAGAATCTACTCGTGCTAGGTAAATCATGATCTGTTTTAATGTTCTTGCATCTGACATGACGAGGAAAAAGAAGAAGAAAAAAGGAAAGAAAAAAGAGACAGAGACAAAGATGAAGACAAAAAGAAAAAGCCGTATTCTTCTAATTGCTAACTGTTCATGTTGAAAACACCCTGCCCCTCATCAAGGCGGTACCCCTGAAACGCAACGAGAGTTCATCGAATCACTATCCAACTCAGAAGGACGACGCATCTTTGACCGACAGAAAATACCTCCGGTCGCGAACAACTTTGCTTTAGGCTATACATACTACGATGTGTTGGACGCCGACCAAGATGGTACGTACTTGCTGCCGCGAGACCGTCGGTACATCGACAGGTCTGCATCGCAGGTCTAACAAGCGCCTTAGATACACTGGCTCGAGTATCACTCTATTTGCTATCACAACCGTCGAATGAGTTCGCCTCGCTCGTATCGCCGCTACTCAATACCGAGACCGTTCCACATACAGCCATCATCATTCTGCTGGACTGGTCGCAACCGCACCAGTGGCTCCGCCAGGTCTGGAGGTGGATTCAAGTTTTGGAGGAGGTCATGAGCCAACTGACGCCTGAGTCGCGCAACGAGATGGAGGAAATCATGGCCTCGTGGAAAGAGCGTGGTCGTGTAGGCGCCACCTTGAACTTGGATGGCACGCCGACCGCCGCAGGCGCAAACGGCGACGGCGACGGGCTGTTGCCCCTGGGGCCGGGAGAATGGTCCGAACCATTAGGACTCCCGCTCTGTGTGGTCTGTCAGAATGTGAGTACATTCGTTTACCGTGCCTATAGGAAAAAGGTGATACCCAATATCAACGTGCTAATCGCTTCTTGTTCTTCTCCTTTCTCAGTCACAAAAAATGGAGTTCCTTGAAAAGAATAAAGGCTGGAAAGAACCCGACTTTGATACCGTGCTGCAATACCTACGCACGATACTGCTCCGACGTATGTATCCTTGTCAAACACTCCAAACACATAGCACTCTTTGGTCAAGATCTTGGGAGTTCGAGGGCGTATTAGCTGACCAGCGTGCCACTGATATAGACGGTGCCTCTCTCATATACACGTCGCAAAACTCACCCTCTCAGCTCCCCCCTCTTATTCACTCTACCCTGGGAATCACCTCTTTATTAAAGCGCCAGCCCCTCAAGCACAACGTCATCGACCGCGACAAGATTCTCGTCGCTCCGAACTGGGATTCTTGGGGCAAAATTCGCATCCTCGGCGGCAATTTTGACGCGGAGGTCATCTCCCGAGGCTGGGAGGAAGACATCAAGCTTCCTCCAGGATTCAGTCCAGGCGTAGGCGATGCCGTGCCGTCATTCGACGAAGACGACGACGAAGCTTCGCCGCCAATAACGCCCACCCACCACGGACCCAGCGCCATCGTCCAGTACGAAGAATGGTGCCGCGACCCCAATAGCGGCGGAATAGCCGTCGTAGAAAGTGCCATGAACGACGGCAAAGCTATAGGCATCGACAGCGAAGACCCCCAGGACTTTTTGGAGAAGCAGCTCAAGATCCTCGAGGCCTTCAAGGCCAAGACTCCCCAGAAGAGCATCCCCAACGGCGACCACTCCGCCCCACGGCAGATGGACTTCTCCGAAGAAAAGAGCGTCAACGACCACATTGGACCCGTGCAGTTCAACATGGGTGGCATACAAGTCGACGCAGACGACATGCTCCAGCGACTCAAGGTACGATATCCCCTCATTTGTGTCCCCCCGGTATCTAGTATCTTTCCGCCCCAACTCCCACCTCTCCCTCAACCATGACACTACACCAGAGACCTGGCGCCCGCGCCTCTCCGTCCCCATCCGTCTAACACGCTCCACTCCCAGGACCGAAACGCCCACGTCTCCTCCCCCGAGGAAGATTACCAACCAGACGAAGACGACGAAACGCCCCCGGGCGGCGCCATGTCGACAAACTTTGATAACGAGCAGCTCCAAAGCTTTTTCAGCAACTTGATGAACAGAACGGCCGGGGCAACGGATGGACCAAGGCCGTAGCAAGAAAAGCAGATATTCGTTGTAATTAGGGACGAGGATTTTATTTTTACTTTTGCTTTTACTTCCATATTTCCTTTTTACTTTTTTCTTTTTCTTTTTCTTTTTCTTTTTATTCTTCTTTTTTTATACTACTACTTTTCTCGTTTTTCCATTTCATTTCCTGTCTTCCCCCCATCATCTTTTGTCTCGACTTATCGCCTTTGTTCTGAAAAAAAAAAACCAAGGAGTCCAGTGGAGATTTCGTCTCCTGCCTTGGCTTTGTTTGAAGGGATGGGGATGGGGGCTGCGGTGGTGGTTTGTGGTGTAGTAGAATTAGATACCCATGCAGGATGAAAATGGTACTGATGAAAAGACTGGCATGAGAATTTCCTTTCTTCCTTTTCTCTCTTTTTTTGAGTGTTTTTTTTTTTTGTGGAACATTTGATTGTGTTGTGGGGTTTTATTGGTCATTCCGTGCATTGCTGTATCGCACATTGTCCACACATCACAGCATTACGTTGCCACAGATATATTCATGTATCGTCAATACTATGTCCAAACCAGTCTGCATGTCTCCCTCATCATGCCACACTATACGGATATGCCATTCTCGTCAAACCCATTTCTGTACACCATACGTTCGTTCCCGATATGCATTACTTGTCAGGGCGTCTTACCCAGGGCCGTACAGGAACCCATTGAAGCGCACGCCACAGCACGCGGCGGAAATAAGTCCAGAGGTGAACCCCATACGTAGAGAACAGCCAAGTCGGGTAAGGAAAATGGAAAGCCTGCAAAACCCCTCAATTTCCACTTCCCATGCATGTCCACCCATGCATGTCCACTTCCCATGCGCGGAGAGGAACGAGGAATCACACACACCTCAAGAGGTTTGGGAGGACGGGAGAAGAAGAAAAAGAAGACGAAAATGAAGAAGAAAAGAAGACGAGAAAATCGTACTAGGTCCTTGCCTTTTCTCTCCTTGCCTTGTACGCCACCTCCCGCGGCACCGACCCGCTGATTTCGTCTCCCAAGCGCGCCTTGGCCACCACGACCAACAGGCCCGGAAAGAGCCACGGGTACTGCAGCATCTCGGGCTCAAAGGCATTGACGGTGCCCGTCGCCAGGAGCGCGTAGACATCGTCGTCGAGCAAGGCAGCTAGATGGAGCAGATTTGCCGCGGCGAGGGCATTGACGGACGGGAGGGAGGAGTCCATGCCTTCTTTTAAGCGGAGCGGTGTGTGTTGCGTTGTGGGGGACGTGGAGAAGAAGCCGCCAGCTTCCGGGTCGTGGAAGAGAGCGATTTGTGTTTCTAGAGAGGAAAGGAGGTTAGTACGTGTGGGAGATGGTGGAAGAGAAGAACATAGTGTGTGTGCATAAGTAATTTATTTATTTATTTTTAAAAAGAAAAAAGGGGGGGGGGGGGGACATACTTTGAAGGTCATCTGCAAACTCAAGCAGCGATTCATCCCCCGTCGCGCCAAACAGGCGCAAAAGTCCATCGATAACATACGTATAATCATCGGCGAAGCCCTCCGTCTCACGATCGCCAGTCCATATCCTATACAAGATCTTGGACTCGGCGTCCCAGAGATTGGTGCGGATAAAGTCGGCGATACGGAGCGCACCAGAGAGATAAGTCTGGCTCTTGGCATACTCTACGTCCTTGAGAGCAACGGACGTCTGCGCGAGGGCGGAGAGGCCGAGGCCGTTCCAGGCTGCGATGACTTTGTCGTCGAGCTCGGGGCGGATTCGTTCCGACTCCCGTCGGGCTTTCAGCCTCTGCCTGGCGGTCTGGATGTACTGCTGGATGGTGGGCAGGGGCAGGTCGAACTCGTGGCTGAGCTGGGCCATGGTGCGGACGACGCGGAGAACGTTCTGCTTGATGAAGTCGTCGTTGGGGTCGTGCTCTTCATCGACGTTGCCGTCTTCGTGGACATCCCAGTGGGCGGCGGCGACTTGGCTGATTTGCTTGTCCTGACCGGATGCGTTGATGACGGAGTCAAATTCGGCCCGCGTCCAGAGGTAGTAGGCGCCTTCCTTCATTCCAAGACCACCTCGCCTCATGACGGAGTCAGCGGCCTCGCTGCAGGCCAGCCCGCCATGAGGTAAAGCGATGGGAGGCGAGGTCAGGTAGTCGGCCAGTTCCATCACCGTGTCCAAGAATTCACTGTCGGCCTTGCCACCGGCGGAGCGCCAGGCGTCGAGGTATAGTGTCAGCAACATGGTGTTGTCGACGACGAGCTTCTCGAAGTTGGGAATGCTCCAGTCCCGAGTGACGGAGCAACGAGCAAAGCCCGTCAACCCAACGTGGTCATGCAGTGCGCCATCTCGGATTCGGCGCAGTGTCTGGACGGCCATATGGGCCGCGTATTTGCATTCCACCTCTCCGACCACGTCGCGCACCGCAGGGGGGGCTGCGTCGAGGTAGAGCAAGAATGCCAACTTGGAGGGCGTCAGAAACTTGGGGGCGATGCCAAATCCGCCGTGCAACGGATCAAAGGTCTTGATGATGTGAGCATAAGCCTCCTCCAGTTGGTCCAGGTCGAGTTCACTCGACAGGTGTGAGCTTTTTTCCTCAGCCGCACATTCGGGAGCATTACCAGAAGCAGTGTGCAACGACGAAGAATTGCCGTATGTTGCCATGGGTTGTGATGCTGCTATGCCTCGAGTTGCCACGGTACCCTCGGAGGCAAATACTCGCAACTGGCCCAAAATCTCGGATGCCTCTTTGCGACATTTTGTTTCTTGGTCTCTCCAGATATTGCGAACTCTTGTGAATACGGTCAAAGAATCTAGCGTTTCGGTCTCGGTCTCGGCCTCGACTCCCGTGCCAGCAACCACTCGTCGAGATGTCAGGGGGCCAGGCCAATACGTGCCCCCAAAGACGGGCTCCATGTTGGGAGTCACGAAAACGTTGAGCGGCCATCCTCCCACATTGCTCACGGCCTGCAGGTAATTCATGTAAACGGTGTCGATATCGGGCCTCTCTTCTCGGTCGACGATGACCGGGACGAATGATTGGTTGAGCAGGGCGGCGCATTCTGAATTCCGGAATGACTCTTGAGCCATGAGCCGGCAGTCTTTGAGCAGTCAGCGCCTAGTAGTTGATTGATGTGTACTATGTGGGCAGGTATGGCCATATGCACGGATGTATGATGGATGGATGGATGTATGTGTGTATGTATATATGTATATATGTATGTATGTAGTTCGGCGCGGGCCCTCGTTCTGGTGAGACAAGACAAGAAATGCAAACGTACAATGACACGCCTTGTAACCAATATGCAGGAACAGGAGTTTGTTCTCCCGCCTGGCCAGTTCGATGGTATCCGAGTCCAGTATTTGCCAATTTACCAAACTATGCTCCCCGCTTCGTACAAAGCCATTCTTGCTTGAGACAGCTCGGTTCTGCAACGACGTGTGGGCGAAGGGTGCGTCATGGACCGAGACAGCCCCAGTATTTGGATTGGATGCTCTGGCCGCAGCCGACGCGGTGAGTTCGGATACGGGCATCATGGAGAGGAGACGGCGCGGTGGTAGGAATTCCGGGATGATGGATTCGAAAAAATAAATCAACGAAAAGATATCAAAGTGATATTGCTTGGCTGATATTGGTATATCGCAATCTTGTCCGGTTGACTCTTGTCCACAAAAATTCGAAGAGGACAATTTTTTTTTTAATTTTTTTTTTTTTTGCCTGTGCTACCTACTTTAGGCACCGACTACTAGGCAGTTAGGTAGTTAGGTGGCCAAGGTAGATGGCAGGTACTGGACACGAGGCAAAGTCGAGTCTGGTTGGGATTTCGTCAACGTCAGTCGACTGCGGAGAGGAATCTATTCCCCGACTGGCTCGAGGCAGACGCGCAGGCAGGCAGGCAGGCAGGCAGGCAGGCAGACAGACAGGTAGGTAGGAAGCTATGCGGCGCGACAGCAATAACGTCGCCTCAGCCGGAGGCGGGAAGAGTTGTCGCAATCAATCGTGGCCGTGGGTTGAAGGATGCATGCACGCACGCATGCATGTGCTGCCGGGTGTGTGCGTGTGCTCGCGTTCTGCTCTGCTCTGCTCTGCTCTGCCGTGGCCCGCCTGTTCGTTGGTGACGAAACGGCAGAATGAATGCCGCACGCGATTCGCGGGGTTCGCACATCATGCAGCCGCCAGCCAGCTGCGGGGCAGCCGGCAAGCAGACTGTTCCGACCTCAAGCAGGTCCAAGTACCAATTCCGCACCTGAAATACTACGAGGTAGGCACCCATCTGCCTGCCTGCCTGCCTGCCTGCCTGCCTGCCTGCTTATCTACCTAGTAGGTACCTAATCCGCTTATTTTTGATACTGTTAGTCATTTTCAAAACAACCAAAACTCCTTTCCCTCTTGCTGGGCCGGCCTTGTGTGTCCGAACCATGACCATGATTCTTCTTCAATGTCGCACAGGAAAGCTCAGTCTGTCTCCCCGCCTGCTTATCAGCCATGACCTCCTGCCGATTAGGTGCTAAGCCCCCCCCCTCCCCCTTCGGCAGAGGTACCTGGGTACTTGCTTATCCCCAGTGCTAAATGGACTTGACGGTACCAGGGCTACTACAAATACCATTCAATGTTCGGACTGTCGTTCTTGGCAAGCAATGCATATGCACGTCTCAATTTTCTTCCTCACCGACAGGTACCTTTGAGTCGTGGGCATTTAACTTCGGCCTCGCTTAGGAGGGCAGTCCAGCCGTTTAGTCGCCTCAAAAGTCACCCGCCTTTGCTCTGTTTTTAATCTTTCCGACTGTATCAAACAATAAAAGCTGAGCATGGAACCCGGCAGAGGCAGACCAGGATACGCTCAACTAAGAGTGGCCGCCGTGCGCGGATATTCATGACAAGGCCTCCCCATTTCTTCAACTACGTCGCTGCCGTTTTGCTTCCTCTGTCCAGCAAGTAGGTTCATGTCAAAAAGCCCACCTCAATATTTCCGATGCCTACATGTGCATGTCTGTCACATGTCTCAAAGACAAAACATTTGCATGCCTAGCCAGCAGCCCGAACGCGAATGCAGTCGAGGTCAAATGTCTTTGCCCACGTGGTAGCCGTCTTGCCGAAAGAGGAGGCCCGTCAAACCATGCGGGTGTGCGGGCTTCGACATGGAAATGTTAGAATGGATTTCCATCGTCTTACTCAAAGCAACCTATCGGTGGGGGAAAAAAGAAGAAGAAAAATCACGATGCGCGGTCGCGAACCAAAATGAGCATGACGGGTCGTGGACTCTTGGCAGAGCCTCTGGGTGGCTCGATTGTGTGGAGGGGGCGGATGAAGCCTCACGGCAGAAGTAGTCGGACAGCAATGGAAGTCTGGTATATAATGATAAATTTTACAACCACTAGCGGAGTTGGACCTTCCAAGCGAACTAATTTCTTGCCTTTTACCAGAGATTACCGTGGAATGGCCAAACATACTCCGTTGCAAACAATCTTTGGAAACCCACGAGTTCGACTCCTGTCGATTTTGCTTTTTGCCCCATCCATCTAGCCACTTTTTTTCGCCCCCTTTTTACAAATGCACCATCTATCCTCCTACACTCAAAAAACGTGCTTATATTAAATGCCTTTTTGCCATACATTTTCTGCCTCCCATTAGCATGCCTGCATTTTTCATCATGTATCTAGGTAGTCAGTATGTGCTGCCGCCTGTCTGCTGCAAATGGACTTGCCGGAGAGGGGCCGCTGAGATGACTCAACAATGCACAGATATAGAACGTGCATGACTTGTTATCTACAAACGGCAGCCGGACTTTATTTGTCCTGTTGATATTCTGGACAAACAAAAAAGTCAACATTTTCTTTCACTTTGATTCATTTTCGTAAGTCAGGTCCAAACCGACTCTACAGGTATAGACCGTTACCGATTCTTTTGTAAAAACAAATCGTGAGGCTCGTCCAAGAAATTCCAAAAGCACGACAAAAGATTGCTCATCTCTCGCTTGCAAGACGCCCTGCGTCAGCACGTTGCTTGACAAGACGTGCATGCTGATTCGGACATCGAAATTCGGGCAGAACTCGGGGGTAACATCACAAGATAAGCACACTCAAAGCTTGTCGCCCAACGCTCAATGCGAGACGCCTGAATGTCCGCAAACTTCGTCTTGCTGGATGGAAAAACCGGTGAAGGAGGTGGCCAGCTCGTCCGCGTGGCATGCGGTCTTGCCGCCCTGACATGTCAGCGCGTCACGATCCAGCACGTTCGCGGGAAGCGCGCGGGAGGTCGAGGAGGTGGTACGTAACCATAACGATATGGAGGGTCACGAGTGTAGGTGTCCATACAACGCCCGTTGGATACCCCTCGCACTCCCATTGCGCGCCCAGGCACCTTCTTTTTCCTTTCTGCCATTTAGAGAAAACAAATAGGAGGAGAAAAACTAACATATACGCACACACAAGGTCTCAAAGCTCAGCATGTCGCTTCCCTGTCTTGGCTCGCCAAAGTCACAGAAGCACAGGTTCAAGGCCTCACTGTCGGATCCACGACCCTCACCTTTCAGCCTACACGCTCCCCCGCAGACCTAAACCCGAGAAACTTCGAGATCGAAGCCGGCACTGATGCTGCGAGTGCGCTGCTCGTCTTGCAGGCTATTTTGCCATTCGTTTTATTCGCAGGCAATGCAGATAATGAGCCCATTGCGCTGGATATCTACGGCGGGACCAACGTCCATTGGTCGCTGAGCTACGAGTACTTTGATCAAGTGCTTATGCCGGTTCTCGAGGAGCGGTTTGGAATTTGCGTGAAGCGAGAATTGAAGAGCCGGAGCTGGAGCCTGGGGCCCCAGTCGAGGGGACATGTTGCGCTCGTGGTGCGGCCTGTTCCTAGGGGAGAATCACTGAGGTTTGTGCCTTGGCCGGTGTATTCACGTCCGTCTTCCTCTCGGGTTTGCAGGATCGACATAAATATGATTGTCCCTCGCTCAGCTCATGGACTTGTTCGGGCGGAGCTCCTTCAGTCACTGGAGAAGATATATCCCGGAGTCGAGACCCAGTTCAAGCTGGTAGAGGACTCGCACCACGACGCGCGATGGTACATTCTACTTGTTGGGCACTCGCAGAGCGGCATTCGATGGGGCCGGGACGCGCTCTTCTCCATGCCCAAGCCAACCAAGCTGAGAACTACTCGGGAGGAGTTCGTGCAGCTCGCGTGTGCGCAGCTCTGCCAGGCGCTGCACAAGGAGACAACTCAGGCGGGCACAACAGACGAGTTTCTCCAGGACCAAGTGGTTGCTCTGCAGGTTCTTGCGGAGGGCTACTCGACGTTTTCAGGGGGCGGCCCGGCGACAAGTGAGGAAGATATCTTGGCCGAGAAGCTGGGAAGATTGGAGGTGAAGGATGGTGCGGAGATGCGAAAGGAGAAGACGGACGAGCCGTTTGGAAATGGATCTACGCATACGACGACGGCGAGATGGGTGGCGAGTGCGTTGTTGCCGGGCGCTGCATTCTATCATGGAGGCGAGACCGTAAAGGGAGTTGGCTTCTCCGTGTAAAAATGGACGGGGCTGGCGCGTCGTGATTGCCTCGCAAGCCATGTCGATGCGATGAATGGAATGTCGGCAGGGCAGGCAGGACATGGACGGAGTGAATTTCGTACATTAATGAATGGTCAATGGAATGTAAAAGTTTGTATGGCAGGCGGCTGAAGGATTGCAAATCGAGATGACGGCCAAAACCAACAAGCCAACAAACCCGACCAGACCCTTTGATATGATGTACAAGACTGATGCTCCACTTTTACGCACAGTTGCCCTGCCAATGCAAGACCCGCGCGACCAGCCGGCAGCCAATCAAACTCAGTTGCTCACGCGCCGGCTCGCACCTGGCTGGGCACAGCACGGGCAGCTTTGGACAAGTTTTGGTTCTTGACACTTGACATTTGACACTCGGCTTGACACTTGACACTCGACTTTTGAAGCTCGACGCTCCACGATCCTTTCCATGAATGGATATTATAAGCGCATCTTGAAATCAAACTGACCAGACCCTTTCTTCCCGCCGCTTCTCTTCGTCCGAATTCGACTACCCACTATTAGCAAGGTGGTGCATAGTCTCAGCTTCACAACCACCATGGCTCCGCTCATTCTTCACAACGTCCCCGATGACGAGTGTTATATCGGCGACGATGGTATCAGGCGTCCCTACGCCATGTATTTCCACCAGTGCGTGATCACCTCTCGCCCGAGTTCTCGGAGAAAGCCCGCTCGCAGTCTCTCCTCCCCCCTCCTTCTTCCATTTCAAACCTGCTGACCCTGATTGTCCCAGATATGACGCACACACAGGAGGCACGAGGTCGCGGCGCAATGTCGCAGAATCCGGCTCCTTTGGCAAATCTACGAGACGATCTCGATCAAGAACTGGCACCCCTGCACGAAGCCGCGAGAACCCGACTTTTGCTGCCGCAGACAAGCTCTTTGGCGACTGGGTTTCGAACCAAGCCGCCGCAGCGACGGCTCCGGGAGCAACCAACCATCGCAAGAGCACCGGTCTGATGATGCAAGACGATGGCCTCCCTCGGCGAGTCATCCCATCTACCCCTGTCGAGCTCATTCTACGTGGGTATCGCTCTTCTTCGCAGCAATATGCCGCCATTTCCCACTATGAGGACCTTGCGGGCGCTATTTTGGAGGACTACCCTCGCGATCCTCCGACCTCGCAGCGACGATACAAGTCTGATCTGCGCGATCCCGCTTACACGCGCCGCCGGAACCTCAACGCTGAGGAGCGTGCTCTGGTGAACCGTGCCGACGGCGGCGAGCACTGGGTCAAGGTGACGTTTGAGAGCACCGAGGCCGCCAACGCTGCCATGTACGCGAGCCCTCAACGGATCCTGGGCTACCTGGTTCATGCCGAGCCTTACAGGGGCATTCCACCGTCCAAGGACGAAGCCTGTCCCGACGTGGACAACATCATGGACGGCGAGAACGAGCGTTCCAAGAGCGTGCCGGCGGTTGTGGGCGCTTCTTATCCTCGAAAAAGCGTCAGTAAAGGGATGCCCACCATGCTTCGCAGCCGTCTTTTAGATCTGTCACCTTCGGACTCGAGGACATCCAGTCATACGTTCGACACGGCTACCTTGACAACATCGCACACCTCATCCTTCACCATGACGGATGCGCCAGGGTTGAGCTCCGGTACCGAGCCGGTGGAGATGAACGACGCAGACAGCATCTTTTGCCGGCGCATCCCCACGGCCCGCCGAGCCCGTCTCCTCCCCGCGGAAGAAGCCCTGCTTCCTCAGCAGTCCGTCGTGCAGCGGTTCGTCAACGCCGTCCCATTTGTACGATGGTTTAGCGGCAGCATGATTGGGAACGAAGTCCCACGGACCGAAACAGGCGACTTTGACTGGGGCCGCGCCAGTCTGTACTGGAAAATCATCTGGTGGCTCGACGCAACCTTTGGGCTGTTCAAGGGCGACGTATACAGCGTCGACGGGGATGACTAGAAACTCACCCGCGCATGACGCTTTCGTCGGGAGATGCGCACACGCAGTTGTGTACAGGGTCGGGTCTGGGGCGACTAGACGGAGACGAAAAGGGGACATTTAAAAAAAGTATGCATCATGTTTACGAGGCGTTTCTTGGCATCGATACAGGAGGGGACGATGGATGGAATAGCATGAGATGAGAAAACAAAAGCATCATGACTGTATTAGACTTTCTTTTCTTTTCTTTTCTCTTTTCTTTTTTTTTCTTTTTCTTTTTCTTTTCTTTTTCTCTTTTTTTTCTTCCTCTTCCTCTTTTTTATACCGTCCCTCCTCTTTCTTGCCCTTTTTCATCATGTCTCTACTTTCTAAACTCTCTTTTCTTTTCCATTTCTGTAAGACGAGAGATTCCGGTGTAATGTAGACAGAGTGCAAGGAAATACCATGAACGGCGCCTCTGGGCCGTGTGATGCCCCATGCTGTTCTGCTCGCGTGACGCTGATGGTTCAATGCATGAAAGCGCGGCGTGCTTCGTCTGTAGGGCAGAAACACGTTTATAGGCCCGCGTTACTGCGATGCAGTTATGATTCATCTGGTGCTAGGAAGGAACTGTTCACTGGGACAGGCGTTACAGAACCGGGATATGACACGATGTACGAGATCAGGTGGTGCAGTTCGATTCAGGGGGGTCTAGGTGAATAGTCCTGCAAGTAGTCAAGCGATACGTCAAAGACGCCAATCTAGAAAAGAAATACAATTGAAAAAAAAAAAAAACACTAACCTTTTTATATTTTATTTCTCCCACTGGCTATTGAATACATAGGTAGATGAAAGGAGACGTGTCTAAGAATAAAGAAGAAATCTATAACCCCCTCCCTTCCCTAAAAAAATCACAGATATGTTTGAAAACAAAAGTATACTTTGTTTTCCCCCACTATCTATCGAATAGGTATTAAAGGAAACGTATCTAAGAACAAAGAATGACCCCCTCCCTTCCCTAAAAAAACCATAGATATATCTAAAAACATAAAGAAGTATATTTTATTTTCCCCCACTATCTATTGAATAGGTATCAAAGGAAACGTGTCTAAGAACAAAGAAGATGTATCTATAACCCCCTCCCTTGCCTAAAAAAACACAGACGTATTCGAAAAACACAAGTACGCCCGTACCGCGCACTGTAGACGATAAAGGAACATGAATCCCGTACACAGATGCACTACTATAAATACAAATATAAATACATAAACCTCAGAATGTATTTTTTTTTCAAATGCGTCAGTCGCCCCATGCGTATGCTGAGCTCTCCCCCTCGTGAAGCTGTTCTTTCGTCTCGGTCCCGTTCTCGGTCCCGGTTTCAATCTCGAGCTCGGGTCGGACATCGGACTCGCTGGACGAGGGAGATACGGTTCCGTGCCTGGACGTGAGAAGAGCTTCTTCCTCTTGTCGTTCTTGCTTGTCGTGCTGCTCATGCTGGTCGTTCTGCGCGGTCTCGTCGTTGTCCTGGAGAAGATGCTCGCTCAGGGACTCGTACGTCACGTCTGCGGGGATCCGTCGGATGGGCTGTGGCGAAAAGGGCCGCGCGCCGCGGGGTTTGTTGAAGTCTGCTGAGAAGACGCTGACGCTGACGCTGTCGGCGTCGCTGGCGAGACCGCTGCCGGTGTTGTTTTGTTTTGGTTCCGTGGCCAGCGCCGCAAGAGATTGGTATCGCTCCGAATCCATGAGGAGGCTATCGCTGCGGGAGTGGCCGGCGCGCGCGGAGCTGGTCTCGGATGTGGCATCGGCTAGGATGCTCTTGGGCGGGAGTACGGAGAAGAGTTTGGCAGAGGAATCGCCCGCACTCATGTTGTTGTTGTTGTTGCTGTTGTTCGCTCCAGAGGGATTTCCTCCTTCTTCTGGTGCTGCGCAGCCACCGCCGCCGCCGCCGCCGCCGCCATCCTCATCACGACTGGCAAACAAATCCGTGCCCATCTCGAGCAGATCATCCAGTCCGCCACCAGACCAGCCCTTTCGGGCCAGACTCTCGAAGATGTCCACCTCGGCGCGCACCAGGCTACAGCTGGCGTCGACGATGCGTGCACTCGTGTCCTGCGACTCGCGCAGCAGCGAGCGCGAGTGGTCGGCGTGGAGAATGGTCAGACCATCCAGCTTGGAGGTCAGTTCGACGAGATGGGCCCTGAAGGCGGCCACATCTCTGCGACGCTGCTTGTGGAGCTTGAGGCCCTCCTTCTCCATGTGCTTGACCTCCCTGCCCTGGGCCTTGATCTTGGCCTTGTAGGTTTCTTCCTCGTCGTCAATGACGGTCTGCCAGCGGTCCAGGTCGTGTAGGAGGGGCACCTCGAAGGAGCGGTAGACGGTCTCGGACAGGATCTGCTGGTGGTTGGCGATGAGGTGGTGGACGCCCGAGGCGGAGAGGAGGGTGTCGGCGGTGCAGAGGCCGCGGGGGGAGAGGAGATGGTGGTGGGCGAAGGAGGAGGAGGCCATGCTGGATGGGGCGTGTAGGGCGTGAGGACCGGCGACGGGCTCGGCGCGGGCTTCCTTGAGACGGGCGCACGCCTCGAGGGCGGCGCCGAACTGCGAGGCCGAGTGGGAGAGGGTGGCCAGGGCGAGACGGTAGGACTTGGCCGAGGCGAGGAGGTCCGAGTAGGCCTGCTGCGAGGCCTCGAGGTCGGACTGGGTGAGGACGGCGTGCGAGGGCCGCGGCGCCGGCGGAAGAGGGAGGTTGTATTGCGACATGGGGTGTGCCGTCGATGCGACCGAGTAGACGGGCGAGGAGGGGATGGGCGGCAGCTGCGAGG
This sequence comes from Claviceps maximensis, assembly GCA_018360255.1. Lineage (NCBI taxonomy): Eukaryota > Fungi > Ascomycota > Sordariomycetes > Hypocreales > Clavicipitaceae > Claviceps > Claviceps maximensis. The sequence goes on from SRPZ01000017.1 coordinate 191,751, forward strand.
GCGAGGGCGAGACCGGCCGCGAAAGAGCGGAAGGCGGTCGTGGCCGTGGCCGTGGCCGTGATGGTGGCGGGGGTGAGGCCATGATGATGGGTGGTCTGGCGGTTGAGGGACGGCGAGGGACGGGGAGGAGACTGGGATCGAGGCCAGAACAGAGGGTGTTGTCGAATCGACGGACGTGTTTTTTTTTTCGTCTTTTTTTCGTCTTTTTTTTTCCCTGTGGAGTTGAGGGAGATTGTTTTCCTCCGGCCTGGCGGTCTGGCGGCGCCTCCATGTCATGAGGCTAGTCGGAAGTCCAGCACTAGTCAGCCTTCACGGCCAGCTGACGTTGGCGGGCAACGGCAAGGGGCTTGCAGCTGGCAGCTGGCAGCCGGCATGTGCGTGAGCGTGAGCGTGAGCGTGAGCGTGTAGCGCAGCCACAGACCGCGGCGCCACAATGCCCCTAAGCCAGGACCATGATTGTGGCTGTGGCCGTGCGAGAACGGTGGGTCCACGGCAGGGCGTCTACGGATGCAGCCCAAAAAATCACAGCTACGAAATCTCGACTCTCCATATCAACTGCCATCGGAACCACTCCTGGCACGTGGCGAGCGCGTGCCTCGACCTCTTTGTCCTCTTGCTATTCTTTCTCCCTTGTTGGTATTGTGTTTCAAAAAAAAAAAAAAAAAAAAAAAAAGAACGGCAACGTGACCTCGAGGTGGCAGTAGGAGCGTGACAGACCTATGAAAGTGTTACCCTGACCGGAACAGACTGCAAGAAACGGCGACGCTTGGGTGAATGGTAAATCGCGCGGATGGCAAAGTAGGATGGTGAAGAATGAACGACTTACGAGGAAAGGATGGAAGTCCGCGGATCAAAACCTCGACATTTTGACAAGCGCGGGGGGAGGCTGGAGCGGCAGTTTTCAGCCTGCGACAAGTCAACATAATATGTATGTACATACATATGTACATACACCTACACAATGTATGTACATGTGCGTCAATGATACTGGATGAGTCGGCAAGTGGTAGACAGATCTGGCCATCTGCCGCGATATGAACAACGAACGACGCAGACAGCATCGCTTACCGGCGCATTCCCACGGCCAGCCGAGCCGCCTCCTCCTCGTGGAAGAAGCCTGTCACGGCTTTGTAGCTTATATGTATATACATATCCACATACACGTGTACATACACATACACATACATATGCATATACATGTGTACATGCATAATTCTGTAGATTCGGTCTTGCATATAGATGTATACATACATATGTCTTATATGTCTTATGTCTTATATGCAGGCATTCACAGACACAAAGGAGGGTCTAGAATCTTTGCATGAATCGATGCAATGAGGCTGATGTATCCCCCCCCTCCTCTTTCTGTTCTTTGCTACTTTCTCGTCCTGGTCTTGTTTTTTAAGCGCCGCGGTTCAAGTTGCTCTTTCCTCCTCCTCTCTCCCGATCCGTCGTCGTCATGTCTGTCTGACAGCTGTCAGCGCGCTTGTTCGGCCGACCTGCCGAGACTCCGCCTCCCTCCCGCGCCGCCTGGTCTGTGCTTGCTGCAGTGTCGCCGTGGTTCGATCGGATGGAACGTCGGGTGTCATTGTCATTGGATGCCTTTCCACGGACAGCACTCCGGATACAAGAGTTCGCAGCAGACTTGCAAGTCGGGGATTTCCGTCGCCCGAATCCTTGAGCGATATGTCTCTTATTATAGTCCATCTTCTCCTCTCATAACTCGACCTGAGGTAATTATATCATATATCTGTACATGAAACGTCCAAAGGAAGTCAAATGATTGAACTCATGAATCATTATCTCCGTGTTTCGGATTCCAGCAAGTGCTACTATTCTTTTACGTGGTTAAATTATTCAAGGAATAGACTGCATATACGTACACATCTATCATGCCTGACGCATGTACAATACTAGGGGCTTGGAATCAGAGTTTCAATTCAAAGCTAATAATCGACTTTGGCTCTCCAAGGTGCTCTAGAGGGAGAGATTCCCTCTTAGACCCTTGGATCTTTCGCCCTCTTTATATACAAGGTTCTTATGCATGAATATCTAAGGTTCAAGGGTTAGGTTCATCCTGTGGCGTCGGCCAAATCCGGCATAGTAATCTAAGTTAGCTGAAGGCGACCCTGCACATGTGATCAACACACATGCAACCTGCTCGGCCGTCCCCTCAAAAACCACGACCATTACTATCCAGTTGGTGCAGTCGTCTTCTGTTATGCGTGCAAGATTGCACTGGGATAACTTGAGATTAGATATATAGACTAGACTAAAAGGTACTTCTCAACCTGAGGTATCTATGTATATATGAGGACCATATATAAGAACGCCAAGGATCCTGAGGGTCCTAGGAAGGGATCTTCTTACCTACATAAAAGCACCTTAGAGAGCCAAACTTAATTATAAGCGTTAAATTGAATCTCTGGTTCCAGACCTTCTCAAACGGCCCTTTTCACATCTTCTCTCTTGCCATGCTACGGCAATTACCGAATCACGCAATTCTTGCGCCAAGAATTGCCTCAAAACATGATTTGCCCACGACAATATGCTGGTGTAATATTTGAAGTGCCAAGTGAATATTCTCCTATTCTTTCCTCTCTTTTGTCTCCAAGAGATACACACGGGGAAAGAAATATAGGGAAATACGTATACCGAAAGGATTCATGCCAAGGACGAGTACCGGCGAGACCTCGTAGTGAAAAGTTTGCCGATACAGGTAGATCACGGATACGACCAGGAAGACTCGTATGCACATAAAGGGAGAACAAAAAAAAAGGGCATATACCGGGGGAAAAAAGAAGACATGTAAAGTACAGGAAAAAAGATTTATACATGAAACAAAGTAGGCATAGAAGATAGACATCCATGTCAGTCAAAACACGTATATAAACCACATGCTTTCCCTTCCATTTACTTACTCTCAACCATCTATCTACTCTCCAAAAAACGCCATCTCCAAGCTCCAAAAACTCAGCCCCATTTTTTAAAAGAAGATTTTTAAAAAAATGAAGTTCTGCAGCATTATCTGCCTTGTCGGCGCAGCGGCAGGGCCCATCATGGCTCATGCTGTCCCCGTCAAGGGAGGCATCAACGTCGCTGACAAGGCCACGGGAGGTTATGATGATACCGACCGCCTGTCTCCTGGTGGCCCTGACCCCATTCATCATCGCAGAGATGATACCGACCGCCTGTCTCCTGGTGGCCCTGACCCCATTCATCATCGCAGAGATGATACCGACCGCCTATCTCCTGGTGGCCCTGACCCCATTCATCATCGCAGAGATAATACCGACCGCCTATCTCCTGGTGGCCCTGACCCCATTCATCATCGCAGAGATGATACCGACCGCCTATCTCCTGGTGGCCCTGACCCCATTCATCATCGCAGAGATGATACCGACCGCCTATCTCCTGGTGGCCCTGACCCCATTCATCATCGAAGAGATGACTATTCCGACCGCCTATCTCCTGGTGGCCCTGACCCCATTCATCACAGTGAGTTTGAAGAGGAAGACATCAGCCTCGTATAAGATGGTCCTGAAGATCTTCGAGATCCAAGAGCATCTCTACGGGAGACAGGTCTTGTCACTCCCACATACCCCGAGATTTTGGAACCCCTCATCATACCTCGTCTCAACTCTTCTTCACATAACCCCCCCTCTTTGTCCCATCAAACGCAGCAAAAACAAAACCAAAAAAAACACTCATCCATGTCCCGTATCTTCAAACACTAATGCTCATTTTCTCACCACCAAGAAGTTTAAATCTAGATGCACCACACTCTGCCGCTGCGGCAAGACCTTTCCGCCGCTGCAACTACAGCGGTTTCGGCACATCCTGAAATGAACCATCCATCACCGTCATCATTTTTTTTGGGTCCAAGAAAAAAATGGGGGATTGATTTACCTCGCTCAAAGCGCATAAATGATGAAAATGGCTCCACGAAAGGCGAAACAAAAAGAAGAGGGGGGGGGGGCAACAACTTTTCTATGCTAAAAGGAAAGGACCTTTTTTGATATTGATAAGCCAAAAAAAATCTTTTACCTACCTTATTTTCTCTCATTTATACCCATTTTGTACTTAGTTGCAGTTTCCTACAGAGGGACCGCGATGAATATAACAATGTCACGTCGTCAAACTACAGAGCTTTGACGCTCGTCCGATGCGTGATAGGCAAAAAACAAAGAAAAGAAAAGAAAAGGCCACAAAGACAGTCCATTCCTCATGCGCATTACCTCACATATATTTGGCTGCGACCCAACACTAGAGCACACAGCACATAATTACACTGACCTAAACCGGTGATTGTAAACATGTATACACAAGACACCCCATGACTGGCTTTACGTCCGCGGCCCTCAGGTCCGAATCGGCCCGTTTCTACCCTTGGTAGCAATCAAGCACACGTACGAATGAGAGAAAAAGAGAAAGACATAATGAGATTGAAGGGGAAGGACATACAAGCAAAAAAGAAAAAAACGGAAAATGAAAAGGATAATACTAAGTGTAATGATTTTCACCAAGTAGGTAAATGCTCCGCTAAATTAGACAAGGCTTCGCTGATGCCAAAAGTTTCGAAAAAAGAATAAGAAAAATAACAGAATAAAAATGAAGATAAAGATAAAAAAGAAATCTTAGCAGCTCCCCAACTTTCCTCTTTTCTCGTGCTTAACCCAAGAATCCATCAACTTTTCCCATGGGGACCGCACTGCCAGGAGCACCCACGATGAAGAAAAGGGATGGCTCTCTCATAATCTGCAAAGCTCAAGGGCCGTATAACCATTTCGCTACTCGTTTTTTCCACAGTGTGTATATCCCGCCACTCAATCCATTCGATTGCAGGCACCACCAGCAATTTCTGGCACTTTGTGCACGAAATTCCTCCCATTTCTTTCTGCCGCGCCGCTCTGTCCAATAGTCCGCGGAGATGAGACAGACCCTCGGGTATATAGTGCGACAGTTGAGGAAGCTCGTTGGTCGAGTAGCAGCTACGAAGAGCCAGTTCGACTAATGAGGGAACGCGGCTGGGCATGGCGCCGGTATGCGCAACGTCCAAAACGTCGTCGTCGTCGTCGTCGCCATTTCCCTTGCAGCAATCTGCGACGGCCACTTCGTCGGGCTCGCTGTAGGAGGGGATTCTGAACGCGGACAACACTCGCCCCATGGAGTCAGATATCTGAGCAGGAGACCGAACCAACGAACGTGAAACCAGCCGTTTTACTGTTGACTTGAGATGGCCGTTCTCGTCCAGACCCAATTCACGGTCAAAGGAGAGGGGCAATTCCGGCTTGAGAAAGGGATTCGGGTTCAAGAAGAGATTTTGCAAACCAAGGTCAAACAGTTGAACGAGTTCTGCCGGCAGCGAGCGCAGCCGATTTTGCGACACGTTTAACTGCTTCAGATTGAACAATTTTGCAATGGCAGCTGGAATCTCTGTCAACTTGTTCCCTCTTAGATTGAGAACCGTCAGGTATTGTAGGTCGAACATTGCTCGCGGTATGAGCCTCAGCCGATTCATTGGCAGATGCATCTTGAGTTCTGGTTCCTTCTGCTCAAACGCGACGTCCTTGGTCACCATGGGAATGCACGAGAAGTTTGCCAACGGGCTTAGTGTCTCATTGCTAATCTCTTCCAACCCCATTGACCAAAAGTCGAACGTCTCGAAGCCCTGCTCCAAACAGATCTGGATTTTCTCCCGCACGGTAATCTCGGCTGCTGACAAAGTCGGTGCTGATGGCCGCTGATCCAATTGTGGCAGCTTGAATTGTACGGGCAGCTCCAGTTCCTCCCAGCTCAAATCGTCGGACCCATCAGACCCAAGATAAACGCCACTATCAAATTTTCGAACCAGCTTCCGCTCCATTTTCGGCTGCGGTAAGGTCAAATCGTCGCTGAAAGTTGAGTCGGACGATGTGGGATGCTGCTGGAACCAGGTGCCGACATATCGCTTCTTCTTCCGCCCTTGGACGTAGTTGTCCAGACCTGGGTCATCATCACTGGAGAAGACGGCCGGATCGCTTGAGTTGGAGAGCCCGCCGGAGTGCGGATGGCGAGCACGCTTGCGGGGATTGTTACTGAATGACTGGGAGTGCTCGTTCCACGACACGGCCGGGAGGCGCGGGAGCGATGGCTCTTCAGCCATCGGTCCGAATCTCAAGGTTGATGGATAGACTTCAGGAGAGTTGATATGATGTTGGTGAACCAGAAGTCCTCGCAGTCTTGCACGACGTAAAGACCGAATGCGCAACTGCGGTAGCAACAGCTGGCACAAATGGCGTGGCGTGCTTCTTGCTTGCCTGGGAGTTGAAGAGGGAGAGGGAGGGAGAGGTGAGAAAGAGAGAGAGAGAGAGAGAGGGAGAGACAGGGAGTGCCTCCGATGGAGATGGTGTGAAAGACGCGCCGGGAAGGCACGCGGATGATCAGATGCGACAGCCAGGAAGGATCCAATGTGCATCGACTGGTGACTGCGGCTCCACTCCTGGGTGGGTCCTGCGATGTGAGGTCGCGTGTCTGTACAACTGTTCGTAGACTCGACTCGACTCACTCTATCCATGTCGTGCTGTCATGGCGTTGTGCCATTGCGGGGCGCGGCTGCATTTGTGATAAACGCAGCTCATCGTTCTCAAAATCCCCGCAGCCCAAGCATTGGCGTTCTACAGTCGAATATGTACATGGCCAGGCGCAGGGCGCTGTTTCCGTCTTGTATGTGTGCGTGCGTGCTTGGCCTCTGGGCTTCGCTTTATGCTGCCTGCGGCCTCTCGCTGAAAGTATCACGTCTGGTTTGGTTCGTTTTAATTTTTCCACCTGCTCGTCAATACGATGACTCTACTCCCAATCATCCTCATCGTCATCTATTCTCGACTTTCCCACTGTGCCAGTCTTTATACTCTTGCCCAGCCCGGCAAGACGTTCGTCTTCAGCGTCCTCGGCAGCTTGTCTCCTCTTGACCACCCGCAAATCTGATCCGGGGACGGCCCCAACCTCGACAAGCAAGTCGTCAATGTGGCGCATATTTGTTCGGACACCACCAAGTGTCATGAGAGTAACCTCCTGCTTGACGATGTCTCCTTTGTTATATACAAGAATCGTGGGACAGTTCCTATCCGGATAGTTCTCAATGGCTTGATTGGCTCGAATTTCGCAGAATTTGACATCGCCGTACTCTTTGGCAGCTTGTCGCCAAAGTTCAGAAAGAACTCTGGATTCCACATTCGTGCCTGTGCCAGCCGTCAGGTTGACAAACACTGGTCCTTTCTGAGATGCATCTGTGACCTCACGCTGATAGTCTGGTTTCGAAATCGGGTACACAGCGCCGTGGACTGACTTCTTCTGAAGATTGCTCAGTTCAGCCATACGCTTTTGTCGGTATTGATCCAAGAAATCTTCATCTTCCAGATCCTCCAATTCGTCAAGCTCGTCCAGATCCTTCCCCTCGAGTCGATTTTCGTGTGCTAGTCTTCGACCTTCGGCGATGGCCTCCTCGATCATGGGAGTAGGACTCGGAGGTTTCTCTGGGATAACTCCGTGTTTTCGCAGGATATCATTCCTACAGCTCAATCAGAGCCTTGCTCTAATCCAGCTGCCACGGCGGGGTACTTACCATTCTGTATCGGCATTTGGGTCATCAATAGGAACACATATTCGTTGATCGCTAGGAGTCGCCATGTTGGAAATGACCTTGGCCTTTTTGAGGACTACCCGCTCCAAGCTTTGCAAACGCTTGAGATAACTGGGGATCTCGAGGCAATGGCAGTGCACACATTCATCCGCACAACGTCGGACCTGGCGGTATGGGAACGACGAGACGCTTGGTGTTCTGGAAGTCCTGTGCAGGCGATTGGCTAACTGACGCCCACTCCCCCTCCTCCTCCCCCAAGTCTGCGTTCGTTTAAGGGGGGCGACCGGGACCCACTATAAACTCCAGTTGGCATCAGACAAATTCTGCAAGGCCCTTTCGCTCTCACCTGCAGTAGATGACCAAGAAAATATGGGTCACTCTGTGCAAATAGTCTCTGTGCCCCACTATGTCCAATAAAATTGCTCTGAGATTCATGTCACGTGCTGCTGGGCCGGAAAACCCTATCACGCTAGACCGCTTTTGATGGAACTTCCTGGCCAGGTGGCGAACCAGAATCCCCCCTAGAATGCACCTAACTTTTCTCGCTTAACACTTCTCAAGCACCTTGCGAGCCTCAAATCTGCCGCCAGATTTCGTCAAGTTTCTCGATCCTCGCAAGACACCGACGACAAATATATCCTCAGTCAATCAGTCAAGATGGTGAGCGACATCAATCCATAGCTTGGGCTTTCGGTCAACGATGGACTATGCCCTGGAACGATGCTTGAATGAAGAGCAGAAGAGATGGACACGGTCGACAACGCATCATCCTCGCGTTCGCAGGGAGGGGGAAGTGCTGTCGGCCTAGAAGTTCAAGACATTCGGCTCGTACGACGCAATGGATGTTGGGGAACCTCTTGTCAAGCTAACGATCAATGCTACAGGTTCTCGCTGTTGATCTCCTGAACCCTTCGCCGGCCGCCGAGGCCAAGAAGCACAAGCTCAAGGTACGACGACAACAAGAGTCGAAACACCATCCCACTATACTTCACCTTGTCGACGTCGTTATATGAACTGGCACATTCGTTCTCAGTCAAAACGCTTGAGATGTCCGATTTTAACACTTCTCTTTTCTCTAGACCTTGGTCCCCGCCCCTCGATCTTTCTTCATGGACGTCAAGTGCCCCGGTTGCTTCGCCATCACCACCGTTTTCTCGCATGCCCAGACCGTCGTCATCTGCCAGGGCTGCACCACTGTTCTGTGCCAGCCTACTGGTGGTAAGGCGAGATTAACCGAGGGCTGCTCATTCAGAAGAAAGTAAATTGCCAATGCGCGGTTTTCTTTCCTTTTGGTACTCATGACTCTTACGGTTCATCGTGGTTATCACATCTCGGATCTGCAAAATAAACAAAAGCATCCAAAAATCGCGACAGACGGCGTCCAAACACGAACTCTTTTCTCAAGCCTTTTGCGATGAACACAGTCTTTCAAGAAATCTTTTCTTTGCAGATAAAAGATGGAATTACCCCATTCGAACAGGGGCGTTTGGCGGGTCTCCGGATATCATGCATGGCAGAACAAAATATTTAAATCTCGTTTTCTTTTTCCGTTACGCGCGTCTAGGAACAGAAGCACTGTATTGGGGGTTTGGACAGCTGGAGAAGGGCTTTTCACGAGTATCCAGCATGGTCCAGATGACCAACTGGATATGAGGACGTGGAACCGCTGGTTTGAGGATCGCTACATACCCGAGTGCTTTGAGTAGCGAAGGTTAGGCACTGTGCACGCGAAAATTCAAATGGTTTCCACGACTTTTGTTTCCTTCTTGGTCACTGTGTTATGGACCTGTGTATGTCGTGGACTTTTCGATCTGCTCTGTAGTCAAGACGGCCAGACGCCTCCCGCCCGCTATTCGGAATAGACCCATCCATCAAATTGATTTTACCACTACATTTTCCCAGGAGTCAAACAAATGGAAGCACCAGCCTGACGCCAGAGGGCGAAAGAGATGAACCAAATAGTAGCCAGTTGGTTAACCACAAATGGCCAGACGCAGGAATACAAATGTTTCGATCTCTGGCAATGCCTCTCCCCCTTTCTTTTTTTTCTTTTGACTGCCGATATCACAGACAAGATCGGTGTTACTGATATCAAGAGGTTTCGCATGTCCCACACCTGCGCCTTCTTTCTCTCGTTCTTCTTTCTCCCTTTCCAAAGGGGTTGAGGTGTTTGCTCGCCTGCTTGCCTACGGCTGAGACGCGCTCGGACTCGATATTCGCCACCCAACTCTTTGAAATAAAAAAAAAACCGACAAGCGCTTTGGTGCCAGGACGGCAAAGCATGGCACGTTAATCGATCGATGTATCAATCAATGAATAAATAAAGGCATGATGCAACGGCCACCGCCCATGTATTATGGCTGCTACATCAACGAGCTTCACCAATGCAAAGGAAGCTGGCTACTTTCGGTTGAGCATGAGAATGGGTCCTTCCAAATAAAGACTGACCGGTACTGTCGGTCGGTCGGTCTGGTCGTTGCTGAAAAGAATACTTTGAAAGCCGCCAGGGAAGTGCAGAGCCGCGCCCCGGATGGATCTGCATCTAGATTCCGAACATGCTGGAAAGCTGGGGGAAAGCGGCGGGTGGGTGGAGGCAGGTCCGTGCGGAAAGTAATTTCCACATGCGGACGTAAAAAAAAAAAAAAAAAAAAAAAAAAAAAAAAAACAAAAAAAAA